>PVKP010029483.1:0-28974 GCA_004027715.1 Plecturocebus donacophilus
CTGGCTTTAACTGGTACAAAGGGGAAAGCGTGGACAGCACCCGTCGAATTATAGGATATGTAACAGCAACTCAACAAACTAACCGAGGGCCCGCATACAGCGGCCGGGAGACAATATACCCCAATGCCTCCCTGCTGATCCAGAACGTCACCCTGAATGACACAGGATTCTATACCATACAAGTCATAACGCCAGATCTTACGAATGAAGAAGCAACTGGCCAGTTCCGTGTATACCGTGAGTATTTCCCCAAGACCTCTGAGTGTTGTGCTCAGTTCTGCTTCCTACACACGGGATTCTCAGGGCTGGGCTGTGCCTGTGTCCCCCTCTGCATTACATCCTGTGTTAGGGTTTGGGCATTTAGTGCAGGGCACACACTATGGGACAGATATCAAAATATCGAATTTCTTACCCCAGAATCCTGATCCTGCAGACATTTGCTTCAGGAGAAGGACAGTCTGATGTAGGTAACTTATCAAGGGGAGATCAGTCTCAATCTAGGCCTGCTGGGACCTTCCTGGTGAACACGTCCCCTAGAAAGACCCAGTAGGACTCAGTCAGGATCTGGCCTGAGGGGCCTTCTGAGATCCTCACAGAGAAACTCAGCCCTGGGAATCCCCTGCTCCAAAACACTATCCCAAGGTTCCCGACTCCTGGTGACCCTGAGGAGCCTGTGCCAGGGCTAGGTTGTGGCCTCCTGGGCAGGGCTGACCAGTCTCTACTAAAAATACAAAAAAATTAGCTGGGCGTGGTGGCACCTGCCTGTAGTCCCAGCTACTCAGGAGGCTGAGGCAGGAGAATCACTTGAACCTGGGAGGCGGAGGTTGCAGTGAGCCGCGATTGCGCCACTTCACTCCAACCTGGGTGACAGAACGAGACTCTGTCTCAAAAAAATAAAAAATAAAAAAAAATAGATGCTATTTGGGCAACTCCCCAATGCAGAGCCGAGGTCAAATAATTACAAATATTTTAAGGTTAATTCACAGACCACAAGACAAGCCAAAATCATTAACCATTTATACTATTTTATGGGGGAAAACTGAGCCACATGGCAATACAATCACTATATCAAGATCACACAGACCCTTAACTGGCAGATCAGAGTTACAGGAGATTTGTCTTCAAGCACAGCCTCAACCTCTCCTCTACTCAGAAGCTTTATTTGGCATCTGTGAACCCCAATACCAGAGTTGGTTTTGTTCCTTCCTTCTTAGGCATCTGCAGCCCAGAGGGGAGATCCTGGTCTGGGGAGTAAGAGCAAATGGAGAATTAACCAAGTTTTATTCTGGAACTTATTCAACAATTAGAGTCAGTGTCAGAAATGTTCAGGCCTGGGCTGGGTGTGGTAGCTCACACCTGTAATCCCAGCACTTTGGGAGGCTTAGGTGAGCAGATCACTTGGTGTTAGGAGTTTGAGACTAGCCTGGCCAACATGGTGAAACCCCATCTCCACTAAAAATACAAAAACCAGCGTGGTGGCACACACCTGTAATCCCAGCTACTTGGGAGACCGAGGAAGGAGAATTGCTTAAACCCAGGAGGTAGAGGTTGCAGTGAGCCAAGATCATGCTTCTGCACTCCAGCCTGGGAGACAGAGCAAGACTCCATCTCAAAAAAAACGAAGAAAAGAAAAGAAAAGAAAAATTTAGGCCTATCCCCTCAAGACCCACACCCCTGCTCCCTGGACTTGAAATCCTGTGTTTCCTCATGTGTTGGTATCACTCCCACAGGAGGATAAAAGAAAGGACTTTGCTTTCTCTCTCCACTCACACCCTGCACCAGCCAGGGTCCAACATGAGACATACACTCAGTGGTTCTCTTATGAATGAATGAATGAATGAATGAATGATCCATAACCTCTTTAGAGACCAGATCTGGTTGTAGAATCCTAGGAGGCTCTTGCCATACCTCTCCTCATCCCTCCAGGGACTGAACCCATGTTCCATCCCCTGACCATCTGCCCCTAAAGCCACCCCAAGAACCACATCTCATGTGACTCTGGGTCTGCTCAGCTGTGGGAAGGTTTTCAGGGCTCCCAGCTCCTGGTTGCTGGGATCTCTGAGGTCACTGTAGCCCCCAATGCTCACTGTCATGGGCATCTCTAACTCTCTCTGCTCCTCCATGTCCTCATTTTCCTCTCCCTTTATTCCTCCACCCTTAGGCCTTCCCCAGACACTCTCTCTAACAAGGCTGACTGTCCTGTTCCCTTCTCACTCACTGTGGCCAGGCCCACCTCCCAGGCAATATGAAAGGCAGATAAATCAGCCGGAGCAGCCGCTCTTGCTGGGCTCCTTCATGAGCCCATGTCCCCAGGTCACCAGGAGAACGAGCTTCCACTGTGTCCCCATCCAGGACTCTTTCCCCCAGTGAGGCCGACATGTGGAACAGGCCACAGGACAGGGATGAGTGACTCCTCCATCCACTCTCTACACTGACTCACCAGGGGGTCAGAGGCAGAAGGACAGGTCTGTAGTCCCCAAAGCCCATGGGCTCATTTCACCCATTTGACTCACAACTCCATCCCTGTCCTGCTGTGGGATCACATCCTCTAGTGGTTCCTGGGACCTTCCCCAGGTGGAGCTGGCCAGGCGGGTGCTGTCTGATGGGTTTGCTGCCTGTTCCACATACATCTGTGTCCTCACAATGATATCACTGTCACAAGGTGGGGTCCCTTGGACAGGGAGATACACCAGCCACTGCCATCTCACTTAGACTCTGCCCAATTTGGACAAATTTGGTCAAACTCTAATTGTGTTTCCTGAGGTTGAGAGAAAAGGAAGAAAACATTTCACATGACTATTTTGGGCTCCTCTTCTTTTCACCTGAATCTCCACAGGAATTTGTAACACAGAATTTTCTAAATTTACTAATATAACATATATCACTTCTCCTCATATGACTTCGTTTCTCTCTTTATGTAATTGAGAACCTTCAGATGTCCCTTCTGACAAGTTCTATCTTCCTAACAGGACCCGTGAGTCCCCTCTACCCAAGAGTCACTGATTTCAAACTGATTTCAGCGCTTTTCTTTGATCACAACATGATCCTACTGGACTTTAGAGCTTGGTTTAAGAGTTTATCATGTTCTCTAGAGAAATATTCCTCTTAGTAGTGGGTCTTAGATCCAGAGTTTTAATAACAATTTTCACATATGGAAGAATTTAACTTCTCAAATTTATATCCCAGATCTACCAACACACATGTTCCACGAGGGTCCGATTTTCAGCAAGTTCATGCTCCTTCCATTCCACCAGTCGGTTATTCTGCATTTGCAAAAACCCCACATGATTCAGAAAACATCCACAGCATCCTCACTTGCCCTCAGTGGGAGAAGGGACATCAAAGACCAAGATAGGGAATATAGTTATGCTATTAAATCCAGGCAGCTCCTGCCTGTCACCTCACTCTTTTCTAGATCATTCCTTGGACTCTATCTTTAGGGGTCACTACTGGCTCAAGTCAGTCATCATCAGACACCTGGGAAAAACTGCCCCATCTTGTGGTTCCACTGCCTGATGACTGAACTGACCTCCATGCTTGCCCCTGGTGTCCCTTGTGATTTCTTTATTTGTTTGAGATGGAGTCACTCTGTCATCCAGGCTGGAGTGCAGTGGCATGATCTCGGCTCACTGCAACCTCCACCTCCTGGGTTCAAGCAATTCTCCTGCCTCAGCCTCCCAAGTAGCTGGAACTACAGGAACACACCACCACACCCAGCTGATTTTTAAACTTTTAGTTGAGTTGTGGGTTCACCATGTTGACCAGGATGGTCTCAATCTCTTGACCTCATGATCCGCCTGCCTTAGCCTCCCAAAGTGCTGGGATTACAGGCATGAGCCACCATGCCCAGCCTGTCCCCTGTGTTATTTCTGCTGAAACACACAGTCCCAGACCAGGCTGCACAGTATCCTCAGGGTTTAAGGACAATGGGAAGTCCCATCATCACCCATCTCTAGGATGTCCTTAGACAGGGAAGCCACAAAGAAAACACAGCAAATGGGGCAAAGTAGGACTGTGAAGGTGGAAGAGGCCCAGCACCTGCACGTTCCAGGTGAGGTCCACAGTCGTCAGCCAGTCAGGAGAGAACCAGAAGTGCCGGGGGCTATGACTGCCAGTCCTGTGTCTGTCCACGACCCAGCACTGATGCTCAGTTCACACTTGAGAAAGTCTGTGCTTCTCCCACACAGAGCAGGAGGCCTCACAGTCTCTGAGCCCTCAGATCATCAAACATCTGTCCTGTGACACACACACTTGCCATGGGCTTTTAAGGACTTCAGTTGGTTGAGAGGTGGCTCTGAAAAATGCCTGGCTGGGAGCAGTGGCTTGCACCTGCAATCCCAGCACTGTGGGAGGCCAAGGCAGATGGATTGCCTGAGCTCAGGAGTTTGAGACCAGCCTGGGCAACATGGTAAAACCCCGTCTCTACTAAAATACAAAAAATCAGCCAGGCGTGGCGGCATGTGCCTGTAATCCCAGCTATTTGGGAGGCTGAGGCAGGAGAATCGCTTGAACCCAGGAGGCGGAGGTTGCAGTGAGCCAACATCGTGCCACTGCACTCCAGCCCGGGTGATGGAGCGAGACTCTGTCTTCAAAAAAAGAAAGAAAGGAAGAAAGAAAAATGCCTGTGGAGGAATCACAGGTGCCACACAGGGCAATCTTCTCTCTGTTATCTGCACAGCGGAGCTGTCCAAGCCCTATATCAACAGCAACAACTCCAACCCCGTGGAGGATGAGGATGTTGTGGCCTTAACCTGTGAACCCGAGGCTCAGAACACAAACTACCTTTGGTGGGTGAACAGTCAGAGCCTCCCGGTCAGTCCCAGGCTGTTGCTTTCCAATGACAACAGGACCCTCACTCTACTCAACGTCACAAGGAATGACACAGGACCCTATGAGTGTGAAATACAGAACCCAGTGAGTGCGAACCGCAGTGACCCAGTCACCCTGAATGTCACCTGTGAGTATCTTCTGTTCCTCTGTGACCCAGGCTGCCAGCCCAAATCCACAAGGCCAGAGGCCAGGCTTCTCAGTCCCTCTGAGGTCCAAGGACACAGACCCTTAACCCTGGACACCCAGGCTAGCCATGACTTCCTGCCGCAAGCAAACCTGGGCAGCCCCAGCCTGAACCAAGAGTAGGTGGGGAGGGGCTGCTCCTGTCCTGGGAGGCTCAGGGTCCACAGCCTGTGATGGGAGAAACAGGTGAATGTCTCAGATTCAGACTCAGTGGACACAGCGGAAGTTTGTTTGGGACTTCAGGATTGTGACTTGGTAGAGAGAAACACTGTGGCCCTCCTCCAGACCAGGAGCTTCCCCTTCCCTCTGATGACCTCACCTGTGGCTTTATTCTCTTTGCTCCAGATGGCCCGGACACCCCCACCATTTCCCCTTCAAAAACCTCTTACTATCCAGGGGCAAATCTCAGCCTCTTCTGTGATGCAGCCTCTAACCCACCTGCAGAGTACTATTGGCTTATCAATGGAACATCACTCAAGAATAACACACAGGAGCTCTTTATCTCCAACATCACTGTGGATCATAGTGGATCCTATGCCTGCGTCGCCCTTAACCCAGTCACTGGCCGCAACAGGACCACAGTCAAGACAATCACAGTCTCTAGTAAGTGCTCCCTGGAGCATCAACACTAAGCTCTGGAGTATAAGCTCTCTGGTTTTCAAATAGGACCAGAGAAGAAATTTTCTTTTCTAGCCTGTATCCAATGGGCACAAGCAAGTCCAAATTCTCCCCTGAACCCTCCCAATTCATCTCTGCAGACTCTCTTCCCTTTGCTTTTCTGATTTCTCACAGCTGACCTAAGGTCCAACCTAGAATGTGGGGATGGGGTTCTCTCAGCCCCAGAAAGCCCCATGTCATGGAAGGGGCTTCACAGAGTGGGAAGCAGAAGGGTCATCAAAATCAAGTTGCTTCTGTCACTAACATGTTCCTTTCTGTAACTTCTTGACCTTCTTTTACCTACTCCATGTGATACAAGGAATATGTGAGGTTTTGAAATAGGCTCACATTAGTTTTCCCTAAATGAGAGAAGGAAATGTCCTTCATCAAGGATGAGCAGCTCAGACTCTGCTCCCTGCTCTGCTCTCGGCTTGCCTGGTAACTGGCTCTGCCCTGACTCCATCTGGGGTAGGACGCGGGTGTGTGGGGAAGGTATCCAGGTGGCCTGTTGTGAATCTGGCTAAATCAAGATGGCAGTCAATGGCTGGGCATGGTGGCTCACAGCACTTTGGGAGGCCAACGTGGGAGGATCACCTGAGGTCAGGAGTTCAAGACCTGGCTGACCAACATCCAACATGGCAAAACTCCATCTCTGCTAAAAATACAAAAAAAAAAAACTAGCCGGGCATGGTTGCACGTGCCGGTAATCCCAGCCACTCGGGAGGCTGAGGCACAAGAATCGCTTGAACTTGGGAGGCAGAGGTTGCAGAGAGCCAAGATTGCACTACTGCACTCCAGCCTGGGCAACAGAGAAGAGACTGTGTCTCAAAAAAAAAAAAAAAAAAAACTATGGCAGTCAACACCAAAGCTTCCTCTGGGTCATGCTGCAAGGAAATGGGAAGAGTGGGAGCCTCAGGGTCCCTGAGCTTGTCCTGGCTCTGAAGTCATCAGCTTTATGAAGCTGTGGGCACAGCACATGTGGTAGCACAGAGTACAGCGAGTGACACACATTTGGAAAAATCAGGAGATTCAGCCACAGGGGTTCTGCATGGGAGAAAATGGGCAGTGCCAAACAGTGTCTTTTTGTAGAGAAGGTAAGAATATCAATCTTCTGTTAACACTGTGACTACTCTCTAGGCATCTCCTTCACTGTAATATTCTATCCATAGACCAGGAAGTAAAACTCCTCTTTAGAGTGAGAAATCCTCTGGATTGGAACTTGTCCAGATACTAAGGTCATGAAGACTGACTAGGCCATCTTCATTCTCTAAAAAATTATTTAATGAAAAAAAAAAAAAAAACTACCTTCCCTTTTGTATGTAAAGGTTACAGTCATAGGAAGGACGCCTGATCACAGAAAGCTCTAGGAAAGGGTCACACAAAAGTCAGTGGGAAAAACATTCTACCTGATGATGAGGTTGCTGGACCTGTGGGCTGAGAAGAGGATTCCAAGTAGAGATATAGAGATACCCAAGGGGTCACTCTGAGATGATCTGGGGTCAGAAGGGAGATGCAGCCCTCTCCTTACAGATCATCACCTGAACAAAGACACTCGACCTTCTGCAGAGGGTCAGGGCCATCCCCTGGTTGGTCACCTTTGCACAGCTCACTGTGTGACCTGAGAGCTGGCTAAGATCTCAGGGAAAGGAGCATAGCCCTCAGGCCAAAGGCCCCAAGCCGATTCTCAGTAGATTATCTCCTCTATTTGTCCACAGAATTAAATGAAGTGGCACGGCCTGAAGTTCAAGCCACCAGCACCACACTCACAGAAGACAAGGACTCTGTGAACCTGACCTGCTCAACAAATGACACTGAAATCTCCATCAAGTGGTTCTTTAATGGCCAGAATATCTTATCCTCTGAGAGGATAAAGCTATTCCAGGACAACAGAACTCTCAGAATAGACCCTGTGAAGAGGGAGGACACTGGGCAGTATTATTGTGAGGTCTCCAACCCAATCAGTGTCAACCAAAGTGACCCCATAAGCCTGACCGTGAAACGTAAGTGACTCCTCGCCCCTTCCTATATGTCCCTGGAGGATTACTCTGCCAATGGTGGGCAAAATGGATAAAACTTGGCCCTGCACAGTGGCTCATGCCAGTAATTCCAGCACTTTGGGAGGCCACGGTGGGCAAATCACGAGGTCAGGAGTTCGAGACCAGCCTGGCCAACATAGTGAAAACCCATCTCTACTAAAAATACAAAAATTAGCCAGGCATGGTAGTGAGTGCCCATTATCCCAGCTACTTGGGAGGCTGAGACAGGAGAATTGCTTGAACCCAGGAGACCGAGGTTGCCGTGAGCCAAGATCCCGCCACTGCACTCCAGCCTGGGTGAAAGAACAAAATTCTGTCTCAAAAAAGAAAAAAAAAAGATAAAACTCACAGGGGGCAGAATATCAATTAAGAGACCATTATAGTAAACAGAATTGCGAAGTGGTTAAGAACTCAGGCTCTGAATCAAATATACTTAGTTGTTTTTTTTATTTTTTTGTTTTTGTTTTTGTTTTTGTTTTTTTTTTTGGTTGGTTGGGTTTTTTTGTTTTGTTTTTTTGAGACAGGGTCTTACTCTGTCACCCAGGCTGGAGTGCTATGGCATGATCAAAGCTCACTCCAGCCTTGATCCCCTGGGCTCAAGCAATCCTGCCACCTCAGCCTCCAAAGTAGCTGGGACTACAGGCGTGCATCACCATGCCTGGCTCATTTTTTTCAATTGTTTTGTAGAAATGGGGTTTCACTGTGTTGCCCAAACTGGTCTCAATTTCCTGATCTCAGTCTCGGCCTCCCAAAGTGCCAGGATTACAGGAATGAGCCACCGTGCCAAGCCTGTATTTATCTATTCTAAGTACCTCTCATGCAGATGGAAGCATGTAGTATTTGTCCCTTTGTGTCTGGCTTACTTCATTTAGCATAAAGTCTTCAAGGTCTATCCATGATATAGAATGCATCAGAATTTCATTCCTTTTGGAGACTGAATAATATTACACTGTGTAGATAGATATATCACATTTTGCTTATCCATTCATCCATCTATGGACAGTTAGATTGCTTCCACCTTTTGGCTATTATGAATAATGCTATTACAAACAAGGGTATACAAACATCTGTTAAAATCCCTGCTTTCAATTCTTTTGAATAGATACTCAGAAGTGGAATTGCTGAATCAAATGGTAATCCTGTTAAATTTTGAAGAACCATCATACCACTTTCCACAGTGGCTATACCATTTCACATTCCCACCAACAATGCACTAGACTTCCAATTTCTCTACATCCTCAAAAATATTTGTTTTTTGATTTGGTTTTGTTTTTTACAATAGTCATCTTAATGGTTGTAAGGTGGTATATCACTGGAGTTTTGATTTGCATTTCCCTAATGATTAGCAATATTTAGCATCTTTTCATTTGCTTATTGGCCATTTATCTTCTTTGGAGAAATGTTTATTCAAGTCCTTTGCCCATGTTTTAATTGGGTTGTTTGGGGATTTTGTTGTTGTTGTTGAGTTGCAGTAGTTCTTTATATATTTTGGATAGTAATCCCTTATCATATATATGATTCTCAAATATTTTCTCCCATTCTCTAAGAGGTCTTTTCACTTTCATGATAACGTGCTTTGATGCACAAAAAAATTTCATAAAGTCCAATTTCTCTATTTCTTCTTTTGTTGCCTATGCTTTTGGTGTCATAGCCAAAAAATCATTGCCAAATCCAATGTTACAAAGTTTTCACTCTATCTTCCAAAAGCTTTATAGTTTTAGCTCTTACATTTAGGTCTTTGATGTATTTTGAATTAATTTTTATATATGCTATTATGTAAAGGTTCAATTTTATTCTTTTGCATGGATATCCAGTTTCCTCAATGCCATTTGTTGAAAAGACTATCCTTTTCCCATTGAATGATCTTGGCACCTTTGTCAAAAACCATTTGGCTATATATGCAAGCGTTTCTTTCTAGGTTCTGTATTTTATTCCACTGATTTCTATTTCTTTATGCCGGTATCATACTGTTCTGATTACTGTAGCTTTTTGTTTGTTTGTTTGTTTGTTTTTTGTTGTTGCTGTTGTTTGGGGATTTTTGTGGTTTTTTTGTTTTTTTTTTTCACTTGTCTTTGTAGGGATGGGGTTTCACCATGTTGCCTAGGCTGATCTCAAACTCCTGAGCTCAAGCAATCTGCTCACCTCCGCCTCCCAAAGTACTACGATTACAAGCGTGATGATTACCATAGCTTTATAGAAAATTTTGAAACTAGGAAGTGTGAGCCCTTCAACTTTGTTCTTTTTCAAGACTGCTTTGGCTATTCATGGTCTCTTTAGAGTCTATATAAATTTTAGAATGAATTTTTCTATTTCTGCAAAAAATATTACTGGGATTTTGATAGGGATTTCACTGAATCTGTAGATCACTGGGTAGCACTGACACTGAAATCTCTTAACAATATTAAGTCTTCTAATCCATGAAAATGGGATGTCTTTTCCATTTATTTATGTCTTATTTAATTTTGGGGGGCAATGTTTTCTAGTTTTCAGGTAAGTTTATTTCTAAGTATTTTTAAAGCTCTTATAATTTTTTTTTCTTAATTTTCCTCTGAATTGTTCATTGTTAGTACACAAAAATACAACTGATTTTTGCATGTTGATTTTGTATCCAGCCACTTTGCTGAATTTATTGTCTAATAGCTTTTGCGGAATCTTTAGGGTTTTCTACATATGAGTTAGCGTATTCTGCAAACAGATATAATTTTACTTCTTTCCAATCTAGGTGGGTTTTTTTTTTTTTCTTGACTACTTGTTCTGGCTAGGAATTCTAAAACTATGTTGAATAGAAGTGGCAAAAGTAGGCATCCTTGTCTTGTTCTTGATCTTAAAGGAAAAGTTTTCAGTCTTTCACCATTGACTGTGATGGTAGCTGGGTGCTTTTCATATGCAGCATTTATTATGTTGAGAATTTCCTCCTGTTCCAAGTTACAGTGTTTTTTTTAGCATGAAAGAATGTTGTTGTTGTTTTTTTTCTAGACAGAGTCTTATTCTGTTGCCCAGTCTGCAGTACAGTGGCACAATCTTGGCTCACTGCAACCTCCACCTTCCAGGTTCAAGCAATTCTCCTGCCTCAGCCTCCTGAGTAGCTGGGATTACAGGTGCCCACCACCATGCCAGCTAATTTTTTGTGTTTTTAGTAGAGACGGGGTTTCACCGTGTTAGCCAGCATGGTTTCGATCTCCAGACCTCATGATCTGCCTGCCTCGGCCTCCCAAAGTGCTGGGATTACAGGCATGAGCCACCGCACCCGGCCCAAGAATGTTGAATTTTGTCAAATGCTTTTACCGGTTCACTTTCATTACTGGTTATAGGTCTATTCAGATTTTCTATTTATTCGTGATTCTATCATGGCAGGTTTTGTGTTTCTAGGAATTTGCTCATTTCATCCAGGTTATCCAATTTGTTGGCACACAATTACTCATAGTACTCTTATAATCCTTATTATTTCTATAGAATTAGTAGTAATATTTTCACTTTGACTTCTGATTTTAGTACTTTGAATCTTCTTTCCTTCTTAGTCAGTCTAGTTAAAGGTTGTCAATTATATCGGTCTTTTTTTTTTTTTTTTTGAGACAGAGTCTCGCTCTATCACCAGGCTGGAGTGCAGTGGCGCGATCCTGGCTCACTGCAACTTCCGTTTTCCAGTTTCAAGCAATTCTCCTGCCTCAGCCTCCCGAGTAGCTGGGACTACAGGCACGCACCACCACGCCCGGCTAATTTTTTGTACTTTTAGTAGAGACGGGGTTTCACCATGTTGGCCAGGATGGTCTCGATCTCTTGACCTCATGATCAGCCTGCCTTGGCCTCCCAAAGTGCTGGGATTACAGGCGTGAGTTACTGTGCCCGGCCTATAGTGATCTTTTTAAAGAACAACTTTTTTTGTTGTTTGAGACAGGCTCTTACTCTGTCACCAAGGCTGATCATGGCTCACCACAGCCTTAACCTGACAGGTTCAAGCTATCCTCCTGCCTCAGCCCCCTGGGTAGCTGCAACCACAGACATATGCCACCACTCCCAGCTAATTTTTGTAATTTTTTTGTAGAGACAGGGTTTCATCATCTTGCCCAGCTGGTCTGAAATTCCTGAGCTCAAGTGATGCATCTGCCTTGGCCTTCCAAATTGCTGGGATTACAATCATGTGCCACTGTACCTGGCCTACAGTTATGTCTTTCTTGCACAAGATTCTTAACTACTCTGAGCCTCGGATTCCTCAACCAAAAATTGTACTAAGAATGCCTGCTTCATAGTATTGTGGGGGTTTTAGGTTTTTGCTTTGTTTTTGAGACAGGGTCTCGCTCTGTCACCCAAACTGGAGTGCAGTGGTGCAAACACAGCTCACTGCAGCCTCAACCTCCTAGGTTCAAGCAATTCCCCCACCTTAGCCACCTAAGTAGTACATGCTACCACACCTGGCTAATTTATTTTTATTTTTGCTTTTGGAGAGACAGAATCTCACCATATTATCCAGGCTAGACTCCAACTCCTAGGATCAAGCAATCCTCTCATCTAAGTCTCCCAAAGTGCTGGGATTACAGGTGTGAGCCACCACACTTGGCCCCATAGTATTGTTTTAAAAATTTAATTGTAATAATAAACCTTCAGCAAAATACCACACAACCACACACAGAGGGAATGTTTCATAAATGTTAGCTGCCATTACCACTACTATTATCATTAGCTTTCAAATCAGGTAGTCCTAGAATCAAATCTCAGATCCACCTCTCACTAGCCATCTGCTTTAGGTAATGTTTTTACCACTCTAAGCTTCCATTTTTTCATGTTTAAAATGGAAATAATGTCTACCTGACAGCACTATTTTATGGATCAAATGAGATACATGTAAAGCATTTAGCAGTAGAAGGCCTGGCACACAGGAAGAACCCCACAAAAGTAGCTAACATAGCATTAATCACCAGCCTGAGTTGACTGGTGAAGGCTAAGCCCCAAATGGTTACAATAGATACAAAGAAGAAATAGGCTGGACACAGTGGCTCACACCTGTAATCTCAACACTTGGAAGGCCGAGGCTGGAGGATCTCTTAAACCCAGGAGTCCAAGGCGAGCCTGGGCAATAAAGTCGAACCCTATCTCTACAAAAATTATTTCTGAAAATTAAATAGGTGGCTGAGCGCCTGTAATCCCAGCCTGTAATCTCATGCCTGTAATACCAGCACTTTGGGAGGCCGAGGCAAACAGATCACCTGAGGTTGGGAGTTCGAGAAAAGCCTGACCAACATGGAGAAACCCCATCTCTACTAAAAATACAAAATTAGCCAGGTGTGGTGGCGCATGCCTATAATCCCAGCTACTTGGGAGGCTGAGGCAGAAGAATCACTTGAACCTGGGAGGCAGAGGTTGTGGTGAGCCAATATTGCGCCGTTGCACTCCGGCCTGGAAAACAAGAGTGAAACTCTGTCTCAAAAAAAATTAGCCAGGTGTGGTGGCATGTGCCTGTAGTCCCAGATACTGAGGAGACGGAGGTAGAAGGATCACTTGATCCCAAGAGGCTACAATGAGCCATGGTTGTGCCACTGCACTCCAGCCTTGATAACAAAGTGAAAACCTGCCTCAAAAAAAAAAAAGAAGAAGAAATAGATGCAAAATATATTATTTATATATTTATTATATAAATTTTCCTATATTTATTATTTATTATGTATTATTTATGTATTTATTATACATAAATTTATTATACATAATAAATATATAAATAATATATAATAAATACATAAATAATAAATAATACATACATATGGGGGAGAAGCATTATACAAGAAACCCACCAGGACATAATTATGATTAAATACGGAAAAAGGGAGTTAAAGCAAAGTCTCAAGCCTGGTACATTATTTCCACCCACCGAGATACAGCAAAAATTAGATTAAACATATGAGATAATTTATTGGGGAAAATGCCTATTAGGGAAAGTGAGGCGAGTGTGAGAGGAACCTAAGAGAGCCCTCAGATCATGATGCAGATCTGATTCTTGTGGAAGAGAAAGAGACAAAGAAGTTTTAGATTGCAGGGCAGGTCTAAGAGTTTCTGCAAGACTGACAGGGAGTCCTCCAGCCATTCACACTTCAGAGTAAAACAGTCACCCAGAACTGGGCTTGCTTTCATACCCTTGCTGGGAGCCTGTGGGAAGCCAGGTGTCTATGCAAAAGAGGTGCCGAATTCAGAATGCACTGACTGCCACAACTGAGACACTGAGAAAAAGATGCAACCACAAAAAAAGGTGGAAAGTTCTAGTTACATACAAAATAGCAATCAGCCTTTCTCACATTTCAAGATCTTCAAAAATGTCTGAGCCCAGAAAGGCCACGATGGAACTGACAGAAGACTGATCATCAACCTAGAAACATGGTTGACCGAAAAACAAAAAAATTGCAGGGATATAATTAGCTAATCATCTTCCAGCAACCCTCCTACAACAAAACTGTATTCCTTGAAGGAACAATTAGAAATGACTTCATTCTGAGAATTGTTTCCAGCCCCTAATGTAAAATAATTTCACCTTCATTTCTTCTCCTCTTTTCTTTCCATGACAGCTATGGAAAGTTCCCCTGGCCTCTCAGGGGGGGCCATTGCTGGCATTGTGATTGGAGTACTGGCCGGGGTGGCTCTGATAGTCCTGGTGGTGTATTTTCTGTATTCCAGGAAGAAGAGAAGGTATGATGTCCTTTCCTCTTGTTCTGTTTCCTCCAAGGCTGGCTGCCATGCTTGGGAGAGGAAAAGAACTTCTTTGCCTGACTCTGGGCCTGGATC
The DNA here is from genome assembly GCA_004027715.1 of Plecturocebus donacophilus. Lineage (NCBI taxonomy): Eukaryota > Metazoa > Chordata > Mammalia > Primates > Pitheciidae > Plecturocebus > Plecturocebus donacophilus. Next base: position 14,472 of record PVKP010029483.1, read on the forward strand.
TCCTCATCCCACTAAACTCCTGCTTCTCGGCACTAATTCCTGCAGGTCTCCTCTTCCCTGGTCTTCATGCTCCCTGTCTCCCATTGTCTCTTGGACATGGCTATTCCAATCCGCATCTAATCTAGAGGAAGAGACTCAATTATGTTCCTCTGTCCCCCAGTCAGGGAAACCAAGGTCTAAGAAGGAATACCAATGAAAAAATAAAAGCAGCAGCAGGAGAAAGCAAGTCACATGCTCTGTTGACCACAGTAGCAAGAGGAGGGAGAAACAGGATAGGAAGAGAACCTAAGAGAAAGCAAAAACAACCAAAGTCCTCTTGAACAATAAATAGAAAAAAAAAGTACCCATAAAACAAAATGGGAAAGGTCTTAAGGGTACAAGTAGGCAGAGGAGCAGTTGATAAATAATGGAATGAAATGTGAACATCTAGCAAACAGGAAAAGAGTAAACACTAGAAGGGATTGCAGTTAGACTGAAGAATGAGGCCCTCAGAAGAAAGGCAGTATCAACATCAAGGACCCCAAGGAATGACCTGCTCACAGTGCCCTTCCTAAATCAGGGAACAAAGATCCTGTGCTTGGGAATAGCAGTCACAGTGTCTGATATTTATTTAGGGCAAGCGACCAGCGTGATCTCACAGAGCACAAACTCTCAGACTCCAACCACAGTAAGTAAAGCCACTTACCCAGTGAGAACTGGTATGTTCCACCACGTGCCCTCCCCTGGCAGGGAATCCTGGATTCCCAAACCACTCCCTCCCTTCTAAATATTCACAGAAAGGATGTCTGTTTCCCACCCCTAAGGTGGCATAGGTCTTCACACCCTTTCTAGCCACAAGAGTCCCCTGAGACACATCTGAGGAGAGAAGCTCACTCTGCCTAGGCCAGGCAGGCCTGAGGAAGAACCCATGCTTCCAGGAGCCATTTCCTCAGCCTTGCTCCTTCCACCTCCTGCCTCTATTACGGATGTGGGCATTCTCCCTTGGTGAGACTTTCCTTGTCTTATGGGTGCTGTGGGTGCTGCAAGCCTCAATGCCCCTCCTTGCCATTGGAGCATGTTGCTGAGAAACACGTCTGGGCAAAAATCAAGGCCTTGTGAACTGGCAGAACTCTTCAGAAGTGGATTGTGGCCTCCTGTGGCTCTGTCCCTGCCCTCCTCTGGTACTAATGTCTGGGTCTGGACCAGACACTCTGAGGGAAGTAAATTCCTTAAGTGATCATGGGCTACCGCCCTACCCTCCAACTGCCACCTCCTTCAGCTAGAATCACCTTAAGTCAGCTTTGCATTTCCTTGGATTGATAACTCTTCTTTTGCTTCTCCAGCTCATTCACACTCTGACAACTCTCCTAACAAGGTAAGCACAGCCAGTTTTCCTGGGCTTATTTTCTCATGGAAATGACTCTGTATAGAATTGGTTATTCCTGAAAGCACAATGCAACATCAAGTTTGGGTTAATGTTCCTCAGTGCAGCAACAAAGATGTATTTGCAATCACTCCCATGGCAGCAAGAATGTGCATTTTGGAATTATCCCCATCCTGTGTCTGAATACTGGATGTGACTCTTAGTAGCTCTGTGACCCTCGCCAAGTAACCTAATCTCTTTGATCCTCAGCTTTGTCATCTGTAAAATGGGCATTCTGCTTACTTCAGAGAGAAGTCGAAGGTATTAAACAAGATAACCTACATAGAGCCCCAGCACATTGGCCTAAAAAAGGAAGGCATTGAATCATTCTCACTCCCCTACCTGCAGTCTGATCCTGCTCTTACTGTCAAAAGGATAATTTCCATTTTAATAGATCGGAGATCCTGTTTATTTTATAATAATTTTATAGAATTTTCCATTTTACCTTTACAGTAGAGCAAACACACATACTGAAAAGTGCTAAATCATAATTATACTTTTACAACGTAGAAACTTTCACAAGTTGAACACACTGAGGTAAGCAGCACCCAAATCATGAAATATTACATGACCTGAAATACTACATGACCTCCCCTTAAAAAGAAACCCTTCCAGCCAGGCACAGTGGCTAATACTTTGGGAGGCTGAGGTGGGCAGATCACGAGGTCAGGAGTTCGAAACAAGCCTGGCCAACATGGTGAAACCTCGTCTCTACTAAAAATATAAAAAATTAACCAGGCATGGTGATGGACACCTGTAATCCCAATTACTTGAAAGGCTGAGACAGGAGAATCCCTTGAACCTGGGAGGTGGAGGATGCAATGAGCCAAGATCATGCCATTGCACTCCAGCCTGGGTGACAGAAAGAGACTCCATCTCAAAAAAAAAAAAAAAAAAAAAACAGAAAAAAAGAAACTCTTCCAGTCACTTCCCTCCAAAGAGTAACCACTATCCTGACTTCTAATGCTCCAGATTAGTTTCGCTTGGTTTTGTTCTTACACAAAGGAAAAATACAACATCCTTATAGGTAGCTTCTTTCCTTCAACACTGTTTTGTGAGAGTCATCCATATTGCTGTATGTATTTGTGGTTTGCTTGTTGTCATTGCTGCATTATCGTATTCCACTGCATATATACCATCATTTATCTCTTCTAATGATCATTCATCAGCAGGTCAGCAAGCAGAGAATGAGTAACAACAAAAGGCCTTCTCCAGAGCTAAGATTTCAACATGGTAGCAGCTTGTGGCGCTGAGTCACACCAGGCAAGGTGAGGCCCTGCCCCAGGACACTGACTTAACTGATCATTGCTTGTGCTTTTCAGATGAAGGAAGTTACTTACTCTTCCCTGAGCTTCACAGCCCAGCAACCCAGACAACCAGCATCAGCCTCCTCATCCCCAACAACCACAGACATAATTTATTCAGAAGTAAAAAAGAAGTAATGCAACCTGTCCCGCTCACTGCATGCTGATGTATTCCAAGTCTCTCACCCTCATCACTAGAAGACTCCTTTCCCCTCTGGGAGTGGTGGGGAGGTTGGGGACAGAAAGAAGTTAGAAAGAAGTTTCCCTGACTCTTCCTTCCTAATAGGCACCTCCAGGCTGCCTGGTCACAGCCCCTCCCTCAGTGTAGACAGATGAAAAGGTACATTGGGAGTCTGTAGGAAACCCAACCTTCTTGTCATTGAAATTTGGCAAAGCTGACTTTGGTAAAGAGTGGCCAGAACTTCCCCTGCCTTCCCCTTTTCCAAACTGGACTTGTTTTAAATTTACCTATTCAGAGCACTCATTCCTTCCCACCCCAGTCCTGTCCTATCACTGTGATTCGGGTTTGCCATAGCTTTGAGGTTATGTCCTTTTCCATGAAGTACATGTGCCAGAAAACAAAAGCAGAAATGGCTTCTCCTATTTCTCCAAAGCCCTGTGTGAACTCACCAAAAACAAGAAAACCAAATATGTAACAATAGTGAAATTCCACACCTTTGTCCATTGTCAGAGTTGTCTACCTGTAGGATCAGGGTCTAAGCACCTTGCTGCTTAGCTAGAATGCCACCTAATCCTTTTGGCAAGCCTGTCTTCTGGGAACCCACTAGAAGCCACTAGGAAAACCACTTGCCAAACTCCAAGGCAATTCTTGATGGAAAATGCAAAAGCACAGATACGTTTTATTATCTTTATGGGCTTTATTCAAGGAAGTGCTGAGAGAGGGAGGGGTTATAGCTCTAGGAGGGAACCAGCTTCTGATAAACACAATCTGCTAGGAACTTGGGAAAGGAATCAGAAACTTGTCCTTCAGAGATTATTTAAATTACTGTTAAAGAATACACAATTTGGGGTATTGGGGTTTTTCTTCTTTTCTCTGAGACATTCCACCATTTTAATTTTTATAACTGTTTATTTATGTGAAGAGGATTATTTTTACTTAGCTTAGCTATGTAAGCCAATCTGATTGCCTTAGGTGAAAGAAGCCACCAAACTCCCTCAGGTCCCTTGGTCAGAAGCTTCTCCAGGTTTTTTGTCAGAGGCTCCAAATAGAAAATAAGAAAAGGTTTTCCTCATTCATAACTAGAACTAGATTTAACTCAGTTTCTAGGCATCTCAGACCAATCATCAACTCCCATTCTATTCCATGTTTGCACCTGTGTATTTTCTGTCTGCCTCCACTCACTTTCTCAGGAAACCTTGGACTCTGCTAAGGTGTATTTGGTCCTTAAGAAGTGGGAGCACCCTACAAGGACACTATCATTCATGCTGGTGGCATTGTTTACAACTAGAAAGCTGCACTGGTGCTGATGCCCCTTGGGGAAACAGGGCTGTGAGAAGGAGGATTATAACTTGGGCCTAGCCTTTTTTAACAGCCTTTGAAATTTATCTTTTCTCCTATGGGGTCTATAAATGTATCTTATAATAAAAAGGAAGGACAGGAGGAAGACAGGCAAATGTACTTCTCACCCAGTCTTCTACAGAGATGGAATGTCTTTGGGGCTAAGAGAAAAGTTTTATTCTATATTGCCTACCTAATCTCATGTTAGGCCTAAGAGGCTTTTTCAAAGAGGATTGGCTCAGAGTTCTCGATACTCAGGTACCTCTTTCGGGGTTTTCTAACCCTGACATGGACTGTGCATACTTTCCCTCATCCATGCTATGCTATTATTTAATTTTGCCTGGCTAAGACTATGTCTGAATTATATATAAAAATTATTCTATGTTTATAATAAAAATAATATATCAGACATCAACATGCTGCCTCATGGTTGATACTACCTTAGACAATGTTTCTCTACAGGCAGAAAAAAACAAAATTGTTCAATGGGGAGTCAGAGTAAAACTATTTCTAATTCTACAGATATTTGTTCTATTTGACCAGATAATTTGCTAAATTCATTTGCATACCTGCCAACAAAGTGAGTATATCTGGGAGCAACAGACCACAGCTCCAACTTGCCTGGAAGAAGTGCCTATTTCCTCTGGGAGAGAAGATGATCTCATGAGTAAAAGGCCTCCCAGCCTCTTCATTAGGGGCCAATAACACTTCCCACTCGGGCGGTTCCAGTGAATCAGATGTAGCTATGCAAGGGTCTCCAAGGTTTATTCACACAGAAATCTCTCTAGACCTTCTGCTTCTTCCTGGTTCCCAGTTCCTTTTTTCTGCCCTCTTGGAGGGTCAGATCTCTTCTAATCTAAATAGCCTTCATTTATTAATTCTGCTAAATATTAAGCTATAACTTCATTTCTTTCACTTCCAAGTAATTGAAATGTATGTGCTGTCTTTCCCTTTCATCATCACCTAATTTTTCCTGGCCCTCTGCACTGCCTTCATACCCAAGATCACTGGAAACAGCACAAAATCAGTATCCATGTCTTGGTGAAATACAAAGGTATTTTTATAATACTCATACTTTTTCCTTTTACAGTATATAAGATCATAGACAAATTTTCCCTTCTGGAGAGCTCTCCTCCCTCCATCTCACACTTATGTACTGTACCCCCAAACCAGATGTAGTACTCAGACCCTTCTTGTCTCCCTCCATCCACCCTCTTTCATCAGCTTAGTGATCTCTCTGGAGATGGCTCTTAATTTATATCTCTAGCCCCAACTACTTGTAGAACTCATGACACCCACATCCAAATACTGTCTGAAGTCACCCATTTAAACAAGCTCTTCCACACAGCTCACTCATTTCTCCCAGTGACACCCCCTAAGTATCCACAGCTCCTGCTCATTTGTTTTCAGATTCAATACACTGTGAAAGTCTCTTGTTCTTTTTTTAACAACTCTCAATTATGCTGTTCTCACCATTCCCATAAACCTAACTGACCCAGGCCCTCAACAACACTCAAAGTCTTGGTTGAGTTCTTGTCTCCAGTCTGAAATCTTTCTTGCATATGACTGCCTCATTACTTTCCTAAAAACGAGTCCACTCTCCTATTCAAAAATCTACAGTGGCTTACTCTGGCATATTAGATGAGTTCAATTTCTTCTAAAGAGAAGAAGTATCTGCCTTCCTTTATTGATACTTCCCTTGTACAATTCCGCAATCCTAATTAGATCTGTCTCCCTATATATCCCTGCCCCTCCACCCACACACATAGAATTCTTTGTTCCAATTCTACACCTAAAAGCATACCAAACAGGGCGACCTCCATCTACCATCTGTACTGTGGAGTTACCCACAACCTTCATCACAAGCAACCTCTGACCTTATGGAGAACAAAGGCTGTAACATTAACATGTGAACCTGAGACCCAGGGCACAACCTATGTGTGGCTAAAAATCTCTTCCTGATGCCCATTTCATGTGTTCATAAAAGATAGGGAAATTAAAAAGGCAATGTCCCTACCCCAAGGAATATAAAGCCCAAGACATGAAATAAGACCTGAAAAATAATCATAATACCAAAAAAGAAAGGTGTAAATGCCACAAAAAGTCAGAGAAATCTAATGGGAACTATGGCTACACATTAGAATAACTGGGGAATTTCAACAGATGCTCAGACTCCACCCACAAATTCCAATATAATTGGTCTGGAGAGGGACCCAGACCTTCCCAGACACTACTAACCTATAGCCAGGATGGAGGTAATAGGTAAGACCTGGGGCTAAATCAATGGATTTTAGCAAAGGGTACACATCAGAATTACCTAGGGAACGTTTTCAACATACATAGGTATATATACCATCCCTGGAAAAGCTGATACGATATGCCTGTAGTGAGACTTGGGCTTGTATATTCTGAAAAATTCCAAATGATTCTCACATATATTCCGTGTTAGGAAACACTGACCTGAAGCATAGGTAGTACTAAAATGATAAAAAGAGTTGGAAGAACATTCTATATGATGGGTATTTGATGAATAATCTATCCTGAAAAGCACAGACAGGTACTCAAGAAGAAATTGTTGGCAAATGGCTGAACTTTAAAAGACATGACAGGCGAGGTGCGGTGGCTGACCCCTGTAATCCCAGCAGTTTGGGAGGCCAAGGTAGGTGGATCACCAGAGGTCGGGAGTTTGAGACCAGCCTAAGCAACATGGAGAAACCCCATCTCTATTAAAAATACAAAATTAACTGGGTGTGGTGGTACATGTCTATAGTCCCGATACTCGGGGGGCTGTGGAAGGAGAATCGCTTGAACCTGGGAGGCAGAGGTCACCGTGAGCCGAAATCACGCCATTGCACTCCAGACTGGGCAACAATAGCAAAACTCTGTCTCAAAGGAAAAAAAAGACAATACCAAGTAAGGATGGGGAACAACTGGTACTCTCATATATTGGTAAAGGAAATAAAAAATGGCCCGCCCACTCTAGAAAGCAGTTGACAGTTTCTTATAAAGTTAAATATACATGTACACGGTTCAGCAATCCTACTCATAGATATTTACCCAAGAAAAATGAAAATACATATCTGGCCAGGCGTGGTGGCTCACGCCTATAATCCCAGCACTTTGGGAGGTCAAGGCAGGTGGATCATGAGGTCAAGAGATTGAGATCATCCTGGTCAACATAGTGAAACCCCGTCTCTACTAAAAATACAAAAATTAGCTGGGCATGGTGGTGCACGCCTGTAGTCCCAGCTACTTGGGAGGCTGAGGCAGGAGAATTCCTTGAACCCAGGAGGCAGAGGTTGCGGTCAGCCGAGATCACGCCATTGCATTCCAGCCTGGGTAACAAGAGTGAAACTCCGTCTCAAAAAAAAAAAAAAAAAGAAAATACATGTCTGCACAAAGAGTTATACATGAATGCTCATAGCAGTATTATTGATAATAGCCAAAAACTAGAAACCCAAATGTCTATCAGTAGATAAATGGATAAACAAATTGTGGAACATTCATGCAATAGTATACTAATCAGCAATCAAAGGGTACAAACTACTGATAAAACAAAATGGATGGGCCAGTGCCATGGCCCATACCTGCAATCCTAGCACTTTAGGAGGCCAAGGTGGAAGAATCTGCTTGAGACCAGGAGTTCAAAGCTGTAGTGAACTATAATGATACTACGGAACCACAGCCTGCATAATAGAATGAGACCCTGTCTAAAAAAAAAAAAAAAAAAAGAAGATGAATCTTGAAAACATTATGCTGTGCAAAAGAAGCCAGACACAAAGAAATACATGCCATATAATGCCATTTTTCTTTTTCAGATGGGGTCTCACTCTGTCACTTGGGCCTAGTGCAGTGGCACTATCATGGTTCACTGCAGTCTTGACCTCCCAGTCTCAAATGATCCTCCCACCTCAGCCTCCCCAGTAGCTGGGACTACAGGTGCATGCCGCCACCACATCCAGCTAATTTTTCATTTTTTGTAGAGAGGAGGTCTTGCTATGTTCCCCAGGCTTGTCTTGAACTCCTGGAGGCAAGTGATCTTCCCACCTCGGCCCTCCCGAAGTGCTGGAATTACAGGCATAAGCCATCATGCCCAGCCTATATGATGCCATTTAAATGAAGCTCAAGAACAGGCAATTCAAATTAATAATGTTAAGAATTCGCCCTAGAGGGTGAGATTAAAGGCAAAGGTGCTCAAAGGAGCTTTGGGGCTGATGGAAATGTTCTACATCTCAATTCTGGTAGTGATTACATGGGTATACACACTTAACAAAAATCAAATTGTACACTTGAGATCTATATACATTTCAATGTATTTTTAATTTACTTCAGTTTTTGAATATACACTAAGGAAAGGAGCCACTAATTCAATCTATCAGGTACAAAGCACCTGTATTCATGTTATTTTGCTATGCAATAAACCACCACTAATTTAGTGGCTTTAACAACACTTACTCCTTAGTTTGCAGAATCCTTGAAGTCATACTTTCAGTTCCCTATTGTCCTGTTGTCAGCCAGGAACTACTATTAGCTCTAGAAGACCTTCTCAGGTCCTAGCACTGTGACCTCTTCCATCTTAGCCACAGAGAACTTCCCTCAAGTCAAATCCTTCTCACACTTCTACTGTCTCTGATTTTCCCTTCTGAGACCAGCCTGAGAAAACTCTCCAATTTTGTTTTTAAAAGGCTCATGTGATTACATTAGGTCCACTCAGATCATTCCCCTTCTGATTAATTCAAAATCAACTTAGTTGTAATCTTAATTATGTCTTCAAAATCCTGTTTGCCACACAAGGTAACATAGTCATGAGTGTGACAGCTCATCATATTCATAGTTCCAGGTATTAGGAGCCATCTTAGAATTCTGTGTACCAAGCACACATAAAGCAGTGGGTGCTCTCTGGAAGCTCCTTTACAATCTTGTTCTGAGGAAGTGGCAAAGAAGCCAAAAATGATGAATCCAACCTTTTTTTTTTTTTTTTTTGAGACAGTCTCACTCTGTCACCCAGGCTGGAGTACAGTGGCATGATCTCAGCCCAGTGCAACTTCAGTATCCTAGGTTCAAATGATTCTCATGCCTCAGCCTCCTGAGTAGCTGGGATTACAGGTGCGCACTACCATACTGGGCTAATTTTTGGGGGTTTTTTTGTTTGTTTTTTTTTAGTAGAGATGGGATTTCACCATGTTGATCAGGCTAGTCTCAAACTCCTGGCCTCAAGTGATCCATCTGCTTACCCTGGCCTGCCAGAATACAGGAATTACAGGTATGAGGCACTGTGCCTGGCCCCCAACTTTTATTTTTTGAGATAGGATCTTACTATGTTGCCCAGGCTGGAGTGTAGTGGCTCAACCATGGCTCACTGCAGCCTTGACCTCCCAGGCTCAGGCAATTCACAGGCTCAGCCTCCTGAGTAGATGGGACCACAAGTGCATACTACTACATGGGGCTAATATTTTATTTTTTGTAGAGACAGTCTTGCTATGTTGCCCAGGCTGTTCTTGAAGTCCTGAACACAAGCAATCTTCCTGCTTCAGCCTAACAAAGTGCTGGGATTACAAGAGTGAGCCACAATTTAACATGCAATAAGATACTGTATTACTCTGCTCTGGCTGCCATAACAAAGTACCAGAAAGCCTGAATGGCTTGAAAAACAGAAATGTATTTCTCATAGTTTTGGAGGTGCCTTCTTGCCGTGTCCTCACACGGTCTCTTCTCTGTACCTACACCTCTGTGGTGTCTCTCTTTGTGTCCAAATTTCCTCTTCTTTAAGGACATCAGCCAGAACGAATTAGAGCCCACCCTACAGACATGATTTTAACTTAATCACCTTCAAAGTTCCTATCTTCAAATACAATCACATTCTGAGGCACTAGGGGTTAGGGTTTCAACAGAAGAATTTTCAGGAAACACAGTTCAGTCCATGACAGAAACCAAGGACAAAAAAACAGAAAAAAAGAAAGCAAGGACCTAGACACGTGCAGTGGCTCATGCCTGTAATCCCAGCACTTTGGGAGGCCAAGACAGGTGGATCGCCTGAGGCCAGGAGTCCGAGACCAGCCTGGGCAACATGATGAAACCTTGTCTCTATCAAAAATACAAAAAATTAGTTGGGCATGGTGGTGCGCGCCTGTAATCCCAGCTACTCAGGAGGCTGGGGCACGAGAATCACCTGAACTTGGAAGGCAGAGGTTGCAGCCAAGGTCATCCCACTGTACTACAACATGGGTGACAGTGTGAGATCCTGTCTCAAAGAAAAAAAAAGAAAGAAAGGACCCCCATGTCCCCCTAGCCTATAAATGATTGAGTCAGGATATACCCATTGCCCTCAAACTTTTAGCAATGTTCATAGGCACTGACAATAGCTAGCACCAAAGTTAACCCCTGAAAAACTAAGGTTATCAGAAATTGAAGGCATTCCAAGAGATCAATCAAATATCAGACAGGACTGTAGGACTGTTCTGGGGGTTCAGGAATCTAGATTCCTGATTATTTGCTCAGCAAACATTTATTGAGGACTTACTGTATGTCAAATACTAAGCTAGGTGTGAGAACATGAAGATTAAAAAATAAAGTCCTTCTGATTTGGACTCTAATTTAAACAATCCTACTATTTAAAAAAGAAGAAGAGGAGGGAGAGAAAGAACAAAGGAAGGAATGAAAGAACAAATAAATGAAGAAAAAAGGAAGGAGGAACAAGTATAAGTAATTACAGAAATTTGATCGTTGGTTGGATATTTTATGATATTAAGGAGTAAATAATCTTTTAGTGTGATGATATTTTCTGATACATTTGTAATATTGTTTCTTAAAATGCCCTTGTATTTTAGGAGTAAGCTGAAATACCTACAGACGAAATGATTTGATGTCTATGATTTTCTACAAAATAATTCATGGTTAGAAGGGGGAATATAGATGACATAAGACTGAACTGCAATGTTCATCACTGAAGCTGGATGATGCATACATGTAAATTCATTATACTATTGGCTCTACTTTTGTAACTGTTTTCCAAGAATAAAAATTCCTTGCTCTCCAGAAGCTTATAATACAAGAAGTCAGACATTCCAACAAATAGAATACAATGACAAAGTGTTGGGTAAGCTCCAAGGGCAACAGCAGCCCTGGGATAGGCAGAAGGAGTCAAAAAACATACCAGAGAAGAGTCCCTCGACCAGAGGCTTTAAGGAAGAGCATCCCAGGACAAAGGACAGACAAGTGGGTACAAAGGTTCCTGCAGATGTGAAGCAGCAGAGCTTCCCCACACTCCAGATGACTTACTAACAGCCCTGTTAGTTTGAGCATAGGTTCTAGAACCAGACTACCTGTGCTGGAGTTCTGCTTCTGAGTCCCTGCTGTGAGACCTCAGACAGGCTATGTGTAATGTCTCTGTGCCTCGGATTCTTTACCTATAAAACAAGGATTATAGCAATATATGCTTCAAGGGGCTGATGTCAGGAATTGATGAGTTACTTAATGTGTAAAATGCTTAGAAGACAGTGGGTAAACAATAAATGCTAGCTATTAACAATGGTAGCAGACTCCTGGCCCATAATACCACGCATTCTAAAAATCTCCCCTAATTTGGTAATTTATCTCCTTTTTGTTAGACTGTAAACTTGTAAAATAAGGACTGTGTCTTTTTTATCTCTGTATCCCTAAAACTTAGCCTAAGACCATGCCCACAATAGGCCTTGATCAGGCAATTCTTTCACGCAGCAGGGAAGGGACCACCAATAGCCTCTGTCTAACTCCTTCTTTATTTCTCCATGTTATACACTCAATTCCTGCAATTCTCTGGCTTCCTTTAGCTTCCTTCCTTGTGTCTAACTCCTCCCCTATTTTGCTCCGGAGATGTTCATTTATTAATTATGCCCTCTGGGCCACTCACTAAATGGCCTCTGCTTTGCTTATTCTGCAATTAGTGAAGGGCAAGGGAGGCTGAATTCCTGGATCATATCTATTTCTGAAAAGTAGAATCCTCTGGAAAAGAGAAAAGCAGGTCAGATGGCCAAAATATAAAGCCTTCAAATGTAGCCCCAGTTTGAGGAAATCCTGCAGACATGTTTATACCATCAGCTAAAATCTCACTGTAACGTTCTGGGGGTTTAGAAACTGCTAGGGAGGAAGGGGGCATGATGAGCAGGGAGCCCAGCTTTCTATACATTTTTGCAAACTTCAGTATTTCTTTTTCCTCTGCTAGTAAACATCCTCACTTACCCCTAGATCAGACTCAAGAGAGAAAGAAAATGGGAAGATCCATTTTCATATCTGGAGCCTAGAAACAGAAGATACGAGACCGCAGATGGCTACTGACTCTAAAGATGAAGTCGGAAAGTGAGATGCAGCTATACAAAGTGCCCTCTGCCCTGAGCTGTGATGTGGGCCTGGAACATGATCCCAGCCTTCCCAAGAGTGGGGATTGCCGGTAATCATTAACTAACTACCCACCAGCAGAAGGAAAAAGAGATCTCTGAAGTACCTCTCTCTACCCATTCTCCCTGTTTTCTCTGAGAGGACAATTCAAGGCCTTGTCCCCAGCCTCAGGTTTAAGGGTTCTTTAATATGAAAAGGGTGGGGGAGGGGATCACAAAGCAGAAATGGGACACTGGAGAAAACAGATTGAGCATGCTTTGTTTAAAGGTCAAAGTCTTGTGAAGCATGCCAATCTTCCTTCATTGCTTGGGCTCTGTATGATGTGAGCCTCGTCCCATACTTGGAGTACTATGTGAACCCAGAGTTTTCCTTGCTTGGGGCTAGAGAGAGAAATGAAAAGGGATAGCTATGAACAGAAAGGCAAATAAACACAAGCAGAGTAGCAAATATCTGAAATCCTAAGTGTGATTATAGGGAAGTGAAACTGGTTTTCTTGTAGGTCTCAGATTGGTTTTAAAAGTAACTTTACAAGGTAAGTGACCAAAATATTTTAAGTAATGATGACAGAATTTTTTTAATAGACACATATTTATTCCCAGGACAACTACTTTAAGGTGCCCATATTTATCAGGATATGATACATGTGTTAACAGAATCCTATACCTATAACTCACATGAGTTTCATAACTTTATTGTCTTAACTTACATAATACTGAGGAACAGTTTAATACTAGCAGGAGTTTAAATGGGCCAACTTCCCCAGTTGAAGCCTTCCTGGGTAACTCCATCAGCCCAGCCCTGTTTGGTCCAGGGGAGAGGGAGCAGGAGTGGAAATGGACAGAAATAGATGTGACATTCTCCCACTACCATTTAACCAAGAAGGGCTTCATTATCTTTATTATCCTACACAGGAGAATTAGGATTTTCTCATTCATTGCCTACTTCACATCAGAAAGAAAAACTTAATTAATGTAAATTATTCAAAAAAACAGCTGTAAAACTTATCACTAAATTAAAGTAAATGGCAAGAGTTATCAGTGCTTCATGAATGTGTGAGTTTATTCTCTAAAGTGCAGCAGCCTCTCTCTTCTTAAGAATCGTAAGCCCTCCATACTGTCAGAGGCGTTCGAACCAGAGCAACTCCATATAGAACCGGGGCTGGGTTAAATGAGGCTGAGACTTGCTGGGCTGCATTCCCAGGTTGGGCATTCTTAGTTGCAGGATGAGCTATGAGGTCAACACAAGATAAAGGTCACAAAGCCCCTGCTGATAAAACAGGATGCAGTAAAGAACCTGGTCAAAACCAAGATGGCAATGAAACTGACCTCTGGTTTTCCTCACTGCTCTTTGTACATTAATTATAATGCATTAGCATGCTAGAATACACCCGCCCCAGCACCATGACAGTTTATAAATGCCTTGGCAATGTCTGGAAGTTACCCTATACGGTCTAAAGAAAAGGGGAACCCTTAGGTCTGGGAAACCCCTGCCCCTTCTCTGGAAAAACTCATGAATAATCCACCCTATATTTAGCATATGCTCAAGAAATAACCATTAAAATAGCCAACTAGCAGCACTCAGGGCTGCTCTGCCTATGGAGTAGCCATTCTTTTGTTTCTTTACTTGTCTAATCAACTTGCTTTCATTTTATGGACTTACTCCTAATTCTTTCTTGTATAAGATCCAAGAACCCTCTCTTGGGTTCTGGACTGGGACCCCTTTCCTGTAACATCTTTCTGGGAATCATGAAGGGACAATACTGGAGAGAACCCAATCCAAAGGAAAATTATCCATGCACCACCAACTGGCTGATTTTGGTTAAGTGCTAGGGTACTTTTATCCCAGATAAAGGACAAAGTTGGGTTAAAGGCCCAACCTGAAAGGGTTAGAATCCCTCCTAAGACA
>PVKP010029484.1:0-28960 GCA_004027715.1 Plecturocebus donacophilus
ATGGGGTACATGTGATATTTTGGGGTACATGTATATTTTGATACAAGCATACACTGTGTAATGATCAAATCATAGTAATTGGAATATCCATCACTTTCAACATTTATCATTTCCTTGTCTTAGGAAGATTTCAATTCTACTCTTCTGGTTATTTTGAAATATGCAATAAATTATTGTTACCTATAGTCACCCTATTGTGCTACAGAACACCAGATCTAATTTCTTCCACCTAATTGTGCTTTTGTACCCTTTAACCAACCATTTTTAATTCCTCCCTCCCCTCTGCCCTTCCCAGCCTCAGCCTCTGGTAACTGTCATCTATTCTCTACCTCCATGAGGTCACCTTTATAGCTCCCACATATGAATGAGAACATGTGGTATTTGTCCTTCTTTGTTTCTTTTTTTTTTATTATTTTGTTTTGAGATGGAATCTTGCTCTGTCTCCCAAGCTGGAGTGTGGTGATGCGATCTTGGCTTACTGCAACCTTTGGAAATAGTGTTATAGTACAAACTATTGCCACCTTCTTCCACTGCTGACACCTGTAGGATAATTATTCCAGCTTCAGAGGAAAGCAAAACGATGACCAGAGACACGCAGATGTTGTTCTCATTGGCTTTCAGTCAGGTAACAACAGGGATATGGAGGGGAAACAGGAAGGACATTCCAAAGGCAAATTGGTGACACTGCTGCACTGGCCTTTTCTCTGTCAGATTTTGAGAGGTTGCCACCTCAGAGCTGGTCACGATAGCCAGGAGTTTCTGGAGGTACATACTTTCTGGCCTGAAGACCCTGATGCGTCTGGCAGGCTTTTCCACAGCAGAAATGTTACTGAGGGGTCCCACTCATGGGGTCAGTCAAGGAAGTTCCTCCAGGTGGAACCAGTGTTTGATCCTCTGTATGGGCAGAAACTAAGTCTAAGTTTAGCTGGGGTCACTGCTCAGATGGACACTGTGGCCTCCTTAGCATGTGGGCTGTTGGGGCTCGGCATGAACTTGTCAGTCACCTAAGATGAGATATGTAGTACATTGGCCTTGGAATGACTTATTTCTACAACTTAACAGATTTCTCCTATGTGGGGAAAAAATTGCAACTTAGACCAAGGACTTGCAAACTTTATTATTAGTACCTCTGCAGGTTTTTAATCCCTTTGGGGACAGGGATCATGCCCTTTGATCTGTGAATTTCATGCAGCACCCACTAGTGACCAACACTTGTAGGAGTCTCCACCCTAATAGGCACTTTTCCACCCTCTTTAACGTCACCACAAACCTAGGAGGGATGTATAGTTCTTACCATGTTTGCCCTGTAACTGAAAAATTGATTCTGAGTATATGACTTGCTCAAGATCCCATGCTGACAAGTGTCTGGGCTGGCCTTTGGCCTTTGTGCACTCAATCTACCCTTTAACCCACGTGGAAATCCAGGCAGTCTTGGGGAGGATTTGTGGGATGAGATAACCTGGGAAATTTTCTCCTGGCATTCATCTCAGGCTGAATCTAGGGAAGTGACACAGCCCTCCAGGGAAGGATGGGCCCATCCCCGTAGGCAACCTCCCCAAATGTCCTCACAACCCTCATTGCCAGGAACTCTTTTTTTTTTTGCTATTGAACTTAAATCTGTCTCACACAACGTTAAGCTGTAAGCTTCTCACTGCCTACTAGATAAGGATGAAGTTGGTTACAATGCTCTGTGTGTAAATCTACAGTTCTTTGAGAAGTTACGCACACACACCCCAATTCCTCTACATGCCTTCCTTGTAATATAGTAAAAAGCTCAGAGTTCTGACTTTAGGATTATTTTCTTTTGTTTGGAAAACATTCCCAAAATCAAATCTAAGTTAGCTTTCAATTTCTCAAAATTAATATTTTTCTAGCTGATACAATTTCTGTATATTTTATAGCTGAAATAGTTAAATTACAGAGTTTTAAAAGCCCTGGCCCATATACTCTTAAAATTATGAACTAGATAAACTTCCTAAAGAAATGCACACCACATGTAATAAATTCTTGGAAAAACAAGTGTCTATGAACCTAAGAGCTAGGTGATATTGTCTCCCCGAATTGTAAGGCATTAAGAAACAGGATTTGAATCCGGAACAATGTGTGCCTCATAGCAGTTTGTTCTACACAAGAGGAAAAGCTGCAGCGCTTGGCTCTGATCTACTTTTATTTCCATTATGGATTACTTTTGTGCGTTTTAATGAGATCCTATTCAGAAAGTAGCCAGGGCTGTGCAAGTCAACAGTTGATTTCCAGTTGGCCAAAGTCTGAAGTAATGGGCATGGGAGCCGCAGGGTGAAGGGGGGGGCGGGTGGGAGCGGAACCCCTAGGACCACACAGAGCCTCCCCTGCCTCCGTTCAGCTGCCCTTGCTCCTGCCCTCGGCTCTGGCCTGCAGGGTCACGACCTCCTGCAAAATAAGCCTTCTAGGGGAAGGACTCACTTCTGATTTTCTTCTGCCAGAGAAGGTAAGAAAGCTAAAGCAAGGGAGAGGGGAAAGGGAGACGAGAGGAATGGAGAGGAAGGAAAGGGGCGGGAGGCGGGGAGCAGCTGTCAGCAGGGAGAAGCAGAAAACACCGCTTCCACCTCCAGCTGTAAAAACCGCCTCCATAGATTTAACCCCTGGAGGAGCTGGCAGTGTGGCCCCCACCCCTCGACCCCCTCGCCCCCTGCCAAGGCACTGAGGTGCTGAGGGGAGCACAAATAGCCCCACTCCTCAGAGTCCTTTACACTGTCCACCCCCTCCCGCCATGCCCATCCTCAGGGCACCGAGTGAGGACCTCCTGAGCCTGCTCTCCAGCGGGGCGGTGCCCCCTTTGCCGCCTCCTCCAACCTCCACAGGCCTCGCAAGTCCCTTCTCCCACAGCAGACACCCTGGCCCACTGCTCCTCGCCAGCTGCCTCTCCTGCCACCCGGCGTGGACCCCGTGCTTTTGCTGCCCAGCCATGTTGTCAGTTTCCCCACACAAACCAATTAGTGCACAGGTTGCTTCCTAAGCCTGGGATGACAAACACACCAATCACTACACCAGCTCACTCCAGTGCCAGGCATGGGCTCAGCCCTTGACACGCATGGCCCTACCAGGTGGGCACCAAAGTTCTCTCTGTTTTCCAGAGCTTACACTGCAGCTTGGAGACACTAGCCGATTTAAGGGGAGGTTGGCTGGCCTGTGCAGGAAGGTGTAACAAACAAGGAAAGGAACACACAAAAAGAATGAATACACCTCTAGCACCTACGAAGTACCAGGCTATGCTAGGCATGAGCGTTCCTTCCAGATCTAAGACGCTGTGATTTGAATGCCAAGCTGTCATATTTTTCTAAAACAGAGATTTTTTTTTGGTCACTGTTTAGTGAGAAGAGAGACATTTCATCTTCTGCAGACTTTATTTTTTTGCTGTTTAAGCCACGGCATTTTCTGGTTTGATAAGGTAAAGGGAGTCTCTGTCGCCTGCCCCTTTTCCTATTGTCAGTCTTCCTTTGTGTTCCTTTGCTTGCCGCTGTTCTCTGCCTTTGAGTCACACAGAACCACCTGCAGGAAGAACTCCAGAGAATTGGGGAAGAAAGGGGAGAGAGGGCAGACAAGAGGCACGTGTTTTTTTAAGAAGCAAGAAAACAAAAGGAAAATTAAAGATGTTCTCAAGCGTGTTGGCCGCTGCCTGACACAGGTGTTTCTTTAGATGGCTTTGCTTCCCCTCCCTCATGCCTAGCCAGTTCTTCATCATTTTTTAACATCTCTTTGGGGACAGGGACATGAAAGTGAACCGCAGGTCAAAGGCAGGAATTATGGGTTCTGGGGCTCTTTGTCGGATGGCCTCATGGCTCTTTTGTGCCCACGCCTTCCTAGGAGCTGGCACGGTGGCTCAGCGCTCCAGCCACATCAGTCCCTCCTGGATGACAGCATCACACCTTCCTCCATCCCATTTACATTTCAAACTGCCACCCGCCTGCTCTTGATTAATTATTTAGTAACCCTGGCCACTTCTGAGCCTTTCAGAGCTCATATTTCACGCCAAAGGTCCAATTCTTTTTTATCCAAATCTTCGTTCCCTGCATCCATGTGTAGCTTTCTGCACGAAATGCTATGGTATTCCTTCTGCAGCCTCATCACCCAAGGTATTGGACCCCTTCTTTGTGACATTCAGCCACCAGGCGTTCACAAGACCAGAGTCTACCTGCCTGGCTCCTTCCCTATCTGCTTCTGACTATGGTCAACTCTATCATTATTATTATTATTATTGTAAGAAGCATCTCACTCTGTTGTCCAGGCAGTGACATGATCATTGCTCACTACAACCTTGAACTCTGAGGTTCACAGGAGCCTCCTATCTCAGCCTCCTGAGTAGCTGGGACTACAGGTGCATGCTACTGCTCCCGGCTTAACTCTATTTTAAAATAAGTGAATAAAGCAGTCCGGAAGGTACAGCCACAGGCTCTCTTCTGTCTTTCCTTATTGATGGAATCTGTGTGAAGGAGTGGGAGAGATGTGGGCTTTAGAATTCAAGAGCATTTCAGTGTCTGCCTGGCCCTGGCACTTCTTTGCTGTGTGAGATACTGAGTAAGTTGCATACTATGAGCCTTACTTTCTTTATCTCTACAATGGGTATGGAAATATAGGCATGCTAAGAGAGATTCATGAAGTACTAGTAAGAACAATACATACTGAGTTCTGACCTGAGGATTTAATGACTCTCAAACAGTGCAAGTCAGACAGCCTGCACAGGATCAGTTCTCAAGAACAGTTAGGATGGCCGGGCATAGTGGCTTATGCTTGCTTTCCCAGCACTTTGGGAGGCCGAGGTGGGTGGATGACTTGAGGCCAGGAGTTCGAGACCAGCCTGGCCAAAATGGGGCAAAACCCCATCTCTACTAAAAATACAAAAATTAGTTGGGCATGGTGGCAGGCACCTGTATTCCCACCAACTCAGGGAGCTGAGGCAGGAGAATCGCTTGAACTCAGGAAGCAGAAGTTGCAGTGAACTGAGATTATGCCACTGCACTCCAGCCTGGGTGACAGAGTGAGGCTCTGTCTCAAAAAAAAAAAAAAAAGAACAGGTAGTTTATACCATGACACCTATGTAAGATTCTTACCAATTCTGATGTGACATATGAAAATTCAATGGTAAGTGATAACTTTCCAGTTTGTATCTTTTGAACTTTGGAATTCTATTTTTTACACTAATTAGTTGCATGACTTTAGAAAATGTATTTCATTTTTCTGGGCCTCATCATCTACAAAATGGTCCCCACTAAATCTACCTCTGAAAAGTATGAAAAAATCAAAGAGCTAAGGTAGGTTGACACCCAGCACATAATAAGTATTCAACAAATGGTCTTGCTTTTTTGACAACATGGTTATTTAATGTCTGTTTACAGATAAGCTTTTATCAATTCCCAATGAAAGCAACAAAGGAAGGTTCATATTTTTCCATTTTGTTACCAAAAATACTATTAGCTTTTAAAGAAAACAGAGCACATCTTTCATCACATGAGAATAAGGAATTTACTCTTTTTTGGCAAGCAAAAAAAAAAAAAAGCCATAAACACAACTGACATTAATTCTCTGTGCATATTGCATCTTGCCTCCCTGTTTTACAGTTTTCAGAAACCAAGGGTCCATCTGTCTCTAAAGACCTATTCTAGGTTCTAGAAAAGAAAACACCCTCTAGATCTGGTAGCGCTTTTGATTTGGCTGACTTAAAGCCCCTAGCGTGACTTCCTTCTGCTGGTGCGTGCATGAGGCCAGGATGCTGATTTATGGCTGCTTCTGCCCCGCAGGTTAACCCCGTCGCAGGTCACTCTGCTCTGTTAATTGCATCCTAACCTTTCTCGGCTCTTCGGCAGCAAAATCTTAGCAGTGGAGAAGGTGCAGCTTGGTGCGCATTGCTCATTTGTGCCCACGTGAAAAGAACTGCCAGGATGCCCAGGACACCGGCTCCCCGGCTTCTGCAGTGCTTGTGCAGTCCTGAATCAGCACGAGAGCTGTGAATCTGCCCCCTGGCTGCATGGCTGACTACCGTCTCCACGGAGGAGGGGGGCCTATGCTGGGAGAACACTCACATGTTAACTTGTTTCTTCAGTCTAGGCCTTTCTTTGCCCCCTTGGTTATTCATTCTGGATGATACACCTCTTATTTCAGTTCAAACGTCTCATGGAAGAGGCATTGAAGAAAGAGTGGATGCCTGTGTTTGTTGGCAGTAAGTAGCATTTACCACTCTGGCTGTAGTAAAAGAAAAAAAGGAGAAATTACATAGATTCTCCATCTTTAAGGAAAAAGCAATTAAATCACCAAAGTCAGATTCTCAAGTAAATGCTGGGCCCTTGGAGGGGCAGGCAAGGTGAAGCGTGAGGCCGCAGGTCTCTGTTGTCTTGTGTGGGGCTGGCATCGCCTGCTGGGGACTTAGCAGAGGCTGCGCCAGGGAAGGCAGCGTGCAGGGAGAAACGCAGAGCCTCTTGCAGCCTCCCCTCCCAGCTGCCATCCACGCACTTGTCCCGCCTCCTGGTTGTCCTGGGGCCAGGCAAGAGGGAGCAGGGCTCCAGCTACAGAGGTTATAGGAGGCGACTCTCAGAGCCTTGATTTCCTCCATTGGAAATACTGAGAACAGTATCCTCCGAGCCTACTTTCCAAAAGCTGTTACGAAGATTATGCAGACTCATACCTGTGAAGGCTGGTGAAAGAAGAAATCAACCTAAACACACAAGGTGTTAAAAATATCCCTTCCAACTAAATAATAGATGAGTTCGAATCTCAGGCATGCCCGGCAGAGGCAGTCACAGAGGAGGGGTGGGGGCCCTGGCCCTTACCAGGTGACCTCCCATCAGTCAGGAAGACCATGGCATGTGGCAGAGCTGCGCACCACCTGGCGGGGATCACTTCTCGTGCCTTCCTTTCTCATTCTCCGGCCGGGTCGGTAGCGCATTCCAGAGAGCCAGCAGGCGGTCTCTCCCGGTCCAAGGAGGCAGAGGGTCTGTCTTAACGTGCAGGGCGGCCCCTGCCAACCCGGCCCAGTATCAAGAGCTGCCCTGCACCCCGTGATCTCTGCAAGTCACTGCTCACCCAGAAGGAAAAGCAATTTCCATTGGGTGAGTAACAGAGAATGCCAAGTTCGTGTTAGGAGATGATTCTTTTGGATGAAGGGAGGCCAGAGTCCTTTTCAAATAATATTTTCTTTGTATGTGTTCCCACTGTGGAATAAGGTATTCCTTAGGCCAGCTCTAGGCAAAATTGTGAAGCTCCATTTCCGCTCCCTCCATCCCCCCTTCTTGAAAAATAGATCTGTGAAAACTGTTACCATATCCAGGCAAGATGGACAATAGTAGAACTGACATTCAATCTTCATTTTGAAGAGCAGTTAAATGGGAGTAAGATTATAACACTGTTAAAATAAGATTAATGTTATAATAAATGCTAGCATCCCAGAACAATTGAATAGAAATATAATGAACAGCCAAGGCTGGTAAGTGGAAATGTCATCAATGGCCACATAGGTAGAGTAAGTTACTACCTTTGAGGATTGAGTTGGACTGTGCATAAAATGAGAGATCCAGAATAACTGTGGCTTCGGTAAGATAGAGGTTTATTTCTTTCTTACATAAAAGTCTGGACACCCCCCTCCCCTCTTTTCTCTGTCTCTTCTGGAGTGAGGGCGACTTTGCTTATCTAACACACTGGACATAGGTGTCTGGCCTCCATTGCTCACTGCTGCTTCTTTCTTTGGGTTCCACATGGGCTTCCATTCCCCAGGATACCTCTAGGTCCAAGATGACTGTGGTAGCGCTGCCCATCACACCTGCATTCCTGCTAGCAAGAAAGAGGAGTGAGGAAGACGTGGTAAAGGGCAGACACCTGCTGTCTCTTAAAGAAGGTTCCCAGAAGCTATAGCACACACTTTCACTTACGTCCCATGGGCTGGGCCTTGGTCTAGGGCCATACCTAGCTGTCTCTATGCTGTCAGCCAGTGCCTGCAAAAAACAAGTACTATAGAAGAAGTGGGGAGCACACTGGCTACCACTGATGGTCTCTGCCATTTGTGTAATTTCCAGATTTCTGGGAAATGCCTGTGCCTTCCCCTGCCTTTTCACATCTCCCAGTTCACGTGGCTGATGCCTGCGTTTCTCAATCGTTGTTAAGTCTCTCACTAAGACAAAGTCAGCTTTCTCATGTTGAGAGACCATCTTGCTCCAGGTCACTTGGAGGGTTCCCAGTGCTGATTTGTTCATTTCCCAATATTTCCCCAGCCCAACTGGGCTGGTTTCTGGGTGATTCACCTCCAAGATAGCTTTTTTTTTCTGTTGCCCGCACTCTCAGAGGGCATTAGCTAGTCAAGCAGACAACATTCACCAAGGCTTACCATATGCTGGCTCTGACACTCAGTTTTATATTCTTTTTCTCATTTAGCCCCCAGCACAGCCCTAAGAGATGATTGCTCTTCCTAGAAATTAGGATCAAAGTTATGGTACACACCAGTGTGACCACATGCCCTATCCCTGCTGCCAATCATTACGCTGTACTCCCTCTCCAGTATCCTGTATGATCTCTGTCGCCACCCCCACCTGATAGGTTAGGGAAGAAGGTAAGTAAGTATCCATGATAGGCCAGATGCAGTGCTGAGTCCTGGGGAGAAGGCACATTTCTCTAGGTCCTAGTTCTCAAGGTGTGTGTGTAGAGCAGAGGGGAGGGGAGCTGGAGGAAGCTGAACACAATTCCCATATGCCATAAGGTCAACTGGGATGTCCCCTAAGAGGTGAAAGGAGGTTACTTTCACTGCAGGTGTTCAGGAGATGTAACGTTGAGACATCTGAAGGGCAGCATGAAACGAGTCAACTGCTCTGCCCAGCTACCCCTCCTTTCCTGTGGCTTGGCTGGAGGGCTTCACCAGTCCATACCCAGTCGAATTCCTTACTGTGTGAGCCAGGGGTCAGCTGGGCTCCTGCCCTAGAGGATCTGGTCAAATTTGACTGGAATTCTCATTCCATGGCCTTGGCAGAACTCAGAGTCCTTCCTGCAATTTCTTTTCCTTAATGCTTTCTTCCTTCAGCCTCCCTTCACCTCAGTGCCTGAATGTCACCTTCCTAGTCCATGACATTATTTTCATGGAAGGTCATTCTCAAGCCTGCTCTCAGTTTAGCAGCTTTATTGGAGAATCATTCTCCGAGATAACCACCTCCTAGGAATCCCACTAGTCTTTGATTAGAAAAGGCCCACCCTTTTTGCCTTTTTTTTTCTCCCTCCTCTGCGATAACTTCAGTTTTATGTCTAACACCTGATTCCTCAACATTTGTGAATTTTATACCCAACCAATTTATGAAAGTATTTTCCTCACCAAAATCTGATTTCTCATGCTATAAGAGATCCTGGAGAATTAAGTATTTTTCTTTTCTTACTCTTGATGTTTTGGTGACTGTATTGGTGCAGTAGAAGTTAATCTAAATCTCCAGGTCAAAAACCAATGCCATGATCTGTTGAAAGTGGTGATGAGAAATCCTGGTCCCTCATGTGGGCCTGGGAGGCAGGGTCTTGGGATTATGGTGAGGTCATTGGGAGGTCCTGAAGCAATGGGACTGGCTACTTGTCAGATGTGGCAGTTGCTAACAATAGTGAAGATGGTTGTAATGAAAACACCTGCTCCACAGTGTATGAGTTGGGCCATTGATGGAAGCCCTAGAGATACCTAGTGCTTACCATATCCGGGTATTCATTCCTGAGCACATGGGGAGACTCAAGTTGCCCTGAAAGTCATTCAAGATCATCTAACCAGCGCTGCCCAGTGGACTTTGAGTACAGAGGCATATCATTTGTGTTCTGAGGCAGTTGAGAGTCTCCCATGCTTTCTCTTCCCCTGGGAGCCTGGTGTTGAAATGATAGCAGTGCAGAATGAAAAGACCTTCTATTTCTAAGACACCAGATGGAAGAGAGCCCTGCTGACCTGCATCAGACCTTGCATGAATGAGAGACAAGCTTCTATAAGGTTGAACCCCTGCTATTTTGGCCTTTATTTGTTGCTATAGCATAGCAGAGCTTTTATTCAGCTCTGTCACTGGAGTGTTTCTGGATATTTTGTAGCTTCCAAAGTTTTGCTGGTCAGAGGATGTTTTGGAATAAGAAAGATGATTTTTTTTTAATTCTTCACTTATTTCTGTTGTTTTTTCTTACGTGGTCATCATTTCAAAGAGACTAGGTAATAAGGTGACAGGTACTGAAATAGAAAGATCCACAGACAAAATAGGAAAGAAGCATTTGGTAGGATGGTTTGCAAAAAACCCCTCAAGCCTCTGTTTGTCTAATTGATATGCTGTTCTGGAACAATTCAGCCTGACACAGGTGCTCCCGCAGGTTAGTTAAAAGGAGAGTGCAGTGCAGAATCCATATGCTACCATTCCGCCTTTCAAAGCAGTGGAGAATATGAGGCTCTGTCTCCATTAGTAATCACCAGACATAACAATTAAACACATATCACACCAGGCTCAAAAATCCCTGGAAGATACTCGGTGTCCATTCTGTTCTACTGTGAATCTGTTGTTAATGTTGGCAAAATGGGACTAGGGGTTGGAGAAGAAGGAGAAGGGAAGGGAAGGAAACCCCCAACAAGATTTGGAAAGTAGATAATTAACATATTCTATTCTTGGAAGCTTAAAGAGTGCCCGACAGAGTGCCTAATAAAACATAAAGTGAATATTTATTGATCTAACGGTGACCACAAGTTAAGAGAGTGAACATATCAGTTATCATTGGAGATTCTGGCCATGAAGAGAGGTGGTTAGTATCATCCAATGGAGCTCACCACCTGGCACACACATGGCGAGATCTGGGGCAGCTAAGCCTGCATATGTTGTGTGTAGTTTAATCCTCTGTTCCATATTCTCTGATCCAGTTCCTGTGGGAGTGGACATACCAGTCACAGAACAGAAGCTCTACATCATGGAGGCTCCTGAAGAACCCAAACTACCCCTGAAAATGCAAGTGAAAAGTCTTGCTCTGGTGTATTACTGGCGCTGCTTCTAGAAAACCCCTTTATTAGAAGGCAGCATGAAACCAGCGTTGGGATAGAAGGGGATGTCCTTTGTTAAAAGAAAACCTCTCTCTAATACTCCTAGCCAAAGAGCCAGAGGTCCTGTCTAACTAAATGCCACCTTTCTCTGATTCTTGGAGCTTCATCTTCAAAGACCAAGAGGATCCTCCTTCATCTGAAACCTCTCAGAAAGGGAAAGATTGGTCACGACTTGTTCCCCCAACAAGGAGTTTCAGGCGCTGCCAACTGTGTTCAGTAACCCTTCTCAGACAGGTGAATAAGTGAGGGTTCCTGGATCTATTATGCCAATTCTCCATGTTGCTGGTTTGCCAACGTTTACCTCTCTTATTAGTAAAGGAGAGAATAAGCAAAGAAATCTTTCCTTCTCTTTCCAGGATGCTCTTCAGGAAGATTCCTGCTAGCTTATCTCAGAAGAACAGCAGCCTGTGCATGAACGCATGAACCTGTTCCCCTTGAGAATTTCCTCTTCCTTCGGCAGTGTCTTGAAATGGCCACATTTTCCATTTCTGTGACTTCCTATCAGCTTCTCAAATGCTCCACTACAAACTAAAGTTACTCTGGCATTGGCAATATGATCTCAGGATTTCCACAACTAGCTTTCCTCAAAATGAATATTGGGATGAGTTTTGGCAGCAGACTGTGTGATAAGGAGCGCTGGCATGGGAGTCAGAAAGTGTTGTGAACCCTATAGGGCAAGTGACATCACCTCTCTCAACCTCATTGTCATCAGCTGTAAGTGAGAGAGTGAGTGAAAGATGCTTCCAACTGTCAAATCCTGTAAGTCAAGAGAACCTGTGCTCCAGAGGAGAACATGTATATTGGCAAAAAGGTATTTATGCATCCTTCACCATACCTCTGTGGATGAATCTGAAAGAATTTTGAATTCACCTAGCAATTGCACTATCTTGATTTCATACGGAAAACAAAATTTCAAGAAGTTAACCACAAGGCTTGCACACTGGCTGCCTTCCAGCCTTTGCCTCACAGAGTAGGTTAACTAATCCAGACAATTACTGTCAAGCAAATGAACAGGTTGGGAATTCTTAGAGGATTTTTTTTTTTGTACAGCTTATATAGTTAATTTGAGAGACCTCAAATGGAATTGTTTTCATGAATAATTTAAGTAACTATTCTATTTATCTAGTGCTGGTTGGGTAAAAATTTACAAAAAGTATGAAAGTTGGGTCAACTGACCAATTTGAAGGGTAAACATGATTCTAGCTTTCTTTTACTTTCTTCAGAAAGTAAAAGAACTGTATCATGAGTTTGAGCAAATAAGTCACCCAATCCCAAACCAAAACTAATTGAAAAGCAAATCATCACAAGACTCCCACCTCAAACGGAGGGCTATTGGGAAGCAATGTGTGTACATAGCACATCTTATAAAATGAAACAGGCAGGATATAAACTTTCTGAAAACAAAATCCCTCAGTTAGAACCTTCTCCATGTGTGTGTCATTACCTTGATAAAATTGATACTTGACCAGTGGCTCAGTAAATTAGGAGAAAATAGAAACAATTAGGTTCTCACTTCAGATTCATAATTTTTAAATTTTCTTTTATATTTTCAGATTTATGGTCTTAGTGCAGGCTAGGTATTGCATTTTGACAATGAAATCTGAAACAGCTACAATTCTAGGTTTTGTAAATTCTTCCTGATCATAGCAATAGCTTAGTTTAAACTATGATTACTGTCTCATTGGTCAAACTGTTTGGACAGAAAGTACATTTTATTTAGAGGTCAGTCCCAAAAGACATGTTTTGAAGATCTTTTTCAAATGTTCAAATTATGGATGGCTTAGTTTATACCCTTCACCCTAAAATGAAAATTCTGGCATTCTCATTAGCCTTCTCACAAAGCAAGTCTTTAAAGCTTCCCCAACACATGTGAAAACCGAATTTTATGAGGATTCAAGACCAGCCAGGAAACTTTAGCAAAGACTAGATTTCAGAACAGCAGATCTTTAGTTGTGCAAAGGACATTGCTAAACTTCTGGGTTGGAAGGTATCCTGATATACCTAATTCTATTTATGAAACTGCATATGTGCTTTGAAACTCCGTTTAGATCCAGCTCTTTCAGCTAGAGATGGAAACCATATGTGTGTCTAAGGCCCTTATGTTTTGCCTTGGAGAGTCTTAGATTTTGTTTTGATTTCCAACTTGGCATCATTTTCAGATTTGGAGGCATCCTGGGTATGTCCTTGACCCTCTGTGTCATGCAGAAACATTTTCGTTAGCCATTATTACTCTCCTTAAATGAGTCTCATGGCCATATGCTCAGAAAGGTGTTGTGCCTTTCATTCTCAAAAAGTTGTTCTAAGTAAAACAGAGATCCGAAGAAAATATGTGGAACATTAGGCTCACGATCTTGAACATAGGTAAAATAGTTTTTTGTTTATCATTTATTTGAATTAATCAGGTCTTCTTTTCCCCTTTATTCCTTATTTCTCTTATGGAAACTGGACTAAAGTTTCTGCTACACCGTGAACCAAGAACTGTGAACACACCCCAGTGGGCAGACAGGGGGTTTCCTACCAAATCTATCTTCCCATTCTTTAAAGGTAATGTTCTAGCCCAATATGTGACCTCTCAGTTGGAGACTATGTTTCAACAGTCCCTGACTGGTGAGTGTCTGAGTTCCTTCCAGTGGAATGTGAGCAGAAGGGATGGGAGACATTTCTAGGCCCAGGGTCTGACACAACTTTCCCCGTGATGGGTGCTGAATTGCAGAGCAGCTGAGGACCGACTGGCTTTGAGCATGCAGGTGCAGGACTACTGCATGAGAGATGAAGAAACTTCTTTGTCCTTGAAATGAACTTTTCCTCTAAAATTGTATGTAAACCTTGGGGCTCATGCATAAGAATTAAAGAGAAAGAAGAAAAGAAATCCCTTTTTGTTTTCTTGCCTGAAACAGAGACATGGAGGAGTTTGGTGTCTTAGTAAGTAGTAGTAAGCGGTTGGGTTCGGCTGAAGTGTGTGTGTGTGTGTGTGTGTGTGTGTGTGTGTGTGTGTGTTGGGGGCTGGGACCCAGGATGAGGGGTTATGGAGTACAGGAGGCCTCTTTTTTTGTTTTGAGATGGAATCTTACTCTGTCACCAAGGCTGGAGTGCAGTGGTGCTATCTCGGCTCACTGCAACCTCCGCCTCCCGGGTTCAAGTGATTCTGCTGCCTCAGCCTCTTAAGTAGCTGGGGTTACAGGTGTGCACCACCATGCCTGACTAATTTTTATATTTTTAATAGAGACGGGGTTCCACCACGTTGGTTAGGCTGGTCTTGAACTCCTGACCTCATGATCTACCCACTTCAGCCTCTCAAAGTGCTAGGATTAGAGGTGTGAACCACCATGCCCGGCCTCTTTTTTTAATTCAATTTTTTTTTTTTTTGAGACAGAGTCTCACTCTTATCACCCAGGTTGGAGTGCAGTGTTTTGATCATAGCTCACTGCAGCCTCAACCTCCCTGGCTCAAGCAATCCTCCTACCTCAACCTTCTGAGTAGCTGGGACCACAAGTGTGCACCATTATGCCTAGCTAATTTTTTTTTTTTTTTTTTTTTTTTAAATTTTTGGTGGATACAGAATCTCTCTGTTGCCCAGGCTGGTCTTGAACTCCTGGATTCAAGCAATCATCCTGCCTCGGCCTCTCAAAATGATGGGATTACAAGTGTGAGTCATTTCACCCAGCTGACAGACCTCTTAGTGAGCACAACAAGGGCAAGTGCTGGGGTCAGATTCCCAAGGTGGACCCACATTTGAGGGATGGTCATGGTCGGAGAAAGTGTAAGGCAGCAAAAGAGTCCAGGAAAATAATTAAGAAGTAGCAGATGCTAGAGAAAGTGGTACCATGAAGCCAAGTCACTTGGAAGAAGTTTCCAAGTGACACAGATATTTGCTACTCCATTTTCTTTTTGAAATGAGAATAATGCTTATTTTTCTTCTGTAAGAGTTTTTTCTTATGAAATAAAAAGTTTTCAAAGGGAATTCAATGAAAACAATTAACTAATTTATTCTTTGGTCCTCGGGCTTGGTTTAGATCAATAAATGTCTATATCATATACCCAGTGCTACCTGTGATGGTCCAGCTGCTCAAAATACTTGCTCTGTCTCTTTGAATAGTACTTTTTCCAAGCTGCTTTAAAGTTCTAATTTTTAAGCAATAATTTTAGTGGCTTTATTATTGTTGAGGAGAAGGTGGTAAAGTATCAGAGAGATAACGGAAACTGGATCTACCTATAGAGCCAAAGAAAAGAGAAGCAAAGGAAAAACTTTTTGGATGATTTAACACAAGTTCCAATTTTTTTTAATTAGACGAAAAATTTTAGACTGGGGCAATTGAGAAAATTGTTGGAAGACTTCAGAATTTATGGGTTAGGATGTGTAGGAATGAGGTCTGTGTTTCTCCAACTTGTCCTGTCTTATTTGACTAATTAAGCATCATGGTGAAAGGTGCAGATTTGAAAATCAGGTGGCCTGGAGTCACAGCCCTGCTCAGTCACTCATGAGCTGTGTGACTTCAGTCAAGCTAGTCAGCTTCTCTGGGTGCGATCTCTTCATCTGCAAAATAGGGATAATGACAGAATCTGCCCAGGTGCTCCCCAAGGTGGAGTGCGGACAAATGGATCTATCCGTTTGAATTGCTTATCTTTTTTTTTTTTTTTGAGTTGGAGTCTTGCTCTGTAGCCCAGGCTGGAGTGCAGTGGCATGATCCTGGCTCATTGCAACCTTTGCGTCCCGGATCCCAGTTCAAGCAATTCTCCTACCTCAGCCTCCCAAGTAGCTGGCATTACACAGACGAGCCACCATGCCCAGCTAATTTTTGTATTTTTTTTAGTAGAGACAGGGTTTCACCATGTTGGCCAGTCTGGTCTTGAACTCTTGACCTCATGATCTGCCCACCTCGGCCTCCCAAAGTGCTGGGATTACAGGCATGAGCCACCGCGCCTGGCTGAGCTGCTTATCTTAGAAAGGGATCCCAGATAGCAGGAGAGAGAGTCAGGGAACGTGAGACAGGGACAGAGGGAGGCCCAATCAAAGGATGTGTGTTAAGATGGCCACTGCTGTGGGTGACAGATTGCTCCAATGTTGAGGACTTGATCTGTCTTGTGAAGACACTGCATATGGCTCCCGGCTATTCACTTTAGTCAATCTTTCATAACATCCTCACGGTGTCTCTGTCACATCTTCTGCCATGTCTGCATGTCTCTCTCTCTTTCTCTCTCTTTCTTTCTTTCTCTTCCTCTGTCACTCAGGCTGGAGTGCAGTGACACAATCATAGCTTACTGCAGTCTTGAACTGCTGGGCCCAAGCCATCCTCCCGGCACAGCCTCCCGAGTAGCTGCAACAGTACTTGGGACTACAAGCTTGCACCACCCCTGCCTCACTCATTTATTCTACTTTGCTTTTCGTAGAGATGGGAGCTCCTTATGTTGCCAGGTTGGTCTCAAATTCCTGGCCTCAAGTTATCCTCCCTTCTCAGCCTCCCCAAGTGCTGGGATTACAGATGTGAATGAGCCACTGCACTGATCATTTTCCCTTTTTTTGGCTGTATGTCACTATCTACTTTGTCCTTCTTCAAGGAACCATCAAAAGCAGGTATGGGAACTCACAAATGATTGCCCATGTCAACAATTCCTCCCCAACCAGCCCTCCAACCCGATTGCCCTGTGCCTCCACGTTCTGATTTCTGCTGGTACATATCCACCAAGTCCTGCCATCCTTTCAGTGCATGAGTCATTTCCATTCACATCAAGGACTTTATTTTCCTACAGGGTCTCTGCTGAGGCAAAGGGGGCAGGGTGGGAACAGATCGTGAGGAAGTCAGGCATTGTCGTCTGAGAAGCACGTTCTAGGTGAGATGTCCACAGGTTTCCAGGTGGGGAAGGCTTCTCTCTTCCATCACAGAGCAGGGCATTGCTTGTGCCAGCACAGAGAATTTAGTGGATCTGATGTTCAAGATTCTCAGACTCAGCACATTCACCAGCCTCCCTGGCCTCTGCAAGGTCTCAGGGACCTATGCTTTCCTATGAGTGCCCTGATTTCCACATAGCAGGCCCGTCCTGCCTGTGCACGCAGTCTCCTATGCACCTCTGCCTCTCTTCACAAGATCTTGACCGTGATTTTGAGTCCACATTGAGGTGAGAGTTGACTCATCTGAGCCTGACATTTTCTTTTTTATTAACTTCCTCGTATTCAAATGTATTTTATCTTTTAAATTAATAGAATTTTTCAGGGTAATTTTACATTTACAGGAAAAATGAGAGGAAAGTACAGAGAGTTCCCACGTACCCTTCCCTTCATCCCCATGCACAGTTCTTTTATTATTAATGTCTTGCATTAGGGGGGTACATTCGTTACAACTGAATGAGCCAATATTGGAACACTGTTAGGAACTGAAGTCCATACTTTACATCAGGGTTCAAGGTTGATGTTGCTCATTTTATGGGTGTGATACATGCAGAATGAATGACAGGTGTGGTTTCCTTTTTAATGATTGTCACTAACCTGATGCTTCACCATCACCTGTCCCCCATCCTAATCAATCACAGGCAAGAGTCTTGGGGACTGACTGTACAAACCCGCTCAGCACAGCAATGGCATCTTTATGGCCATCTGATTGATTGGTCAGTGACCCAGCTCTAGAATTCTATTCCGAGCATAGTCTTTCCAGGGATATCCTTTTACTAATCACTTTAGTCTCTTAGGGCTGCCATTCAAAAGATCACAGACTGGGTGGCTTAAACAACAGGCATGTACTTCTGACTGTTCTGGAGGCTGGAGATCCAAGACCAAGGAGCTGCCAGGGTTGGTGGGTTTCTTGTTTTCTGTGACAGCTGCCTTCTCACTGTGTCCTCATATGAACTCTTCTTTGTGTGCCTGTATGTGGGAGGGAGGGGAGAGAGAGAGAGAGAGAGTGCGAGGAGTTCACCTTCTGAGGTCTCTTTTTATAAGAACATCAATCCTATCCGATTGGGGGTCTCAGCGCTATGCCCTCATTTCACCTTAATTACCCCTGTAAAGGCCCCATCTCTATATGCTGTCTCATTGAAGGTTAAGACTTCAATACCTGAATTTTGGGGTGACATAAGCATTCATTCCATAATGTCAACTATCCTAGCTTAGATCCCCTGAAAGCAGAGGATGATACAAAGGTTAATATGTGAGTAGTTTATGGGAATGAGATCTTAGGGCACAGAAGGGAAGAGCTGGGAGAGAAGCCTGGAGGGCGGGAGGGACTAACCAAGGTGACCAAGGTGCATGGCTGGGCTGCTTGCTGCCTGGGACCTTAAGACACATGCCTCAGAACTGTGCATCTATCGTCTTGGATGGGCAATACCCTTGCACTTCCCGGTTGCACATGTGGGAGTGCTGAGCAGGATTCTGTGGGTTCACCTGTGACACCAGGGAATCCCTGGGGCAGGAGGTAAGAAGTGCAAGGAGCAGTCATGAAGCAGAGCCTGTCACGAAGGGCTGCACCCATGCAGAAATGCTCGCAGTCCAGATGGAGCTGATCACGCAGCAGCGGTTGGAACGAGACAGGAGGTTGTGAGGATTAGAGGTAAAAATGCACAAAGGGTTGGTGTGCAACTCATTTTGCACTTTACACTAAATGAGTGTGTGCAAAACACTCAGAATACTGCTGATATGTGTGACTGCTAAAGATCTGTCCACTGTGACAGTGATGATGATGATGATGATGATATTACATGGAGCAAAAAGAATCAAGCAGCCATCAACATACTCATCTACAAGATTGAGTATGCGTGTCGCTCTCTTAGGAAGCTGTCGTGTATTATAGATGGTCCCATGATGTCCCCTCAGATAAGCCAGTTTTTGGCAGCCCCTAGTTTGAACCTGGCCCCTGTACAGTTCAGACTTTTAAAACACATGGCTTTGCCTGAGTCAGGTGAACGGCACTGTGCCATTTGGCTATTGCTCCTTCTACAGTCTCTAGCCTTGCCAGCCACTTCTTGAGTTCACCCTGGAAGGTGACATCCACTAGGCAGCCCTGACATTTGGCATGGAGAAGTTGCTAGTGGCCTAGAAGAGATAGAAAGCTCCACTGTCTAGAGTAGCTCGCATTTTATGTTAACGAGTATGGTCGGGTTGAATTGGAGAGGGTCAAACCAATCGGCTTCCCTCAACGTGTATCTACACCACATTCTTGGGGAACTGAACCTGTGAGGAGGGACTAGCAGGGCTGTGGTCTGATTCCAGGGATGCGGGTTATCTATGTGAGAGGTCGTCCCTGCACTGTGCTCTAGAGGGCGCCATTCGTGCTGGACTCCAGGTGAGTAGGGGTCCTGTAGGCATGCGTGGTGGCCCTGGTCTGATGCCTGGGGCTCTGCCCCTTGACCAGGTCACAGGGGAGAGTTGAGCTCTCCCAGCACTTGCAGCCTTGCTCTCAGAACTTGGCAGCACCGCCTTTTGTCTGCTGACGTTGTTTCCAAGCTATGCACACTGATAGCCAAATACCTTCTTCTTGACACGGTTTATTACCAGCGTTCATAAAACCAGAGCTAGGGAAAGAATTAGGTCTGGGGAAACGTGAGTGGCCTTAATATAGCCAATCTTTAGCCTGTCCTATTATAAAATCAGAACAGCAAGCTATCCTCAGGAACAGCTTCCTCCAACTCCCCAGTGTGTTCCTTTTGAGCGTGTGAATTCTGGTATATTCCTCCACAGCACAGTGGCTTCAACCAAGTAAACACCAAGAATGCAAAGCCATGTTGTCACCAATAAGAAGTGAAGTTTTCATTGAGTCTGTTGATCTTGGCTTAACAACATGTAAAAAACAACTTATTATGCCTGTAATCCCAGCACTGTGGGAAGCCGAGACGGGTGGATCATGAGGTCAAGAGATCGAGACCATCCTTGCCACGGTGACACTCCGTCTCTACTAAAAATACAAAAATTAGCCGGGCGTGGTGGCACGTGCCTGTGGTCCCAGCTACTCGGGAGGCTGAGGCGGAAGAATCGCTTGAACCCAGGAGGCGGAGGTTGCAGTGAGCGGAGATTGCGCCACTGCACTCCAGCCTGGGGACAGAGCAAGACTCCGTCTCAAAAAAAAAAGACAAATTATTCATTGAATATTTTAAATAATATTTTCTAATAGTCCAAATATTTCAAACTTTTAAAATTATTCCTGTTATTAACCTATACTAGTTGATAGCTTTTTTGTTAACTTTACTGAGAAATAAAAGCACATGGTTAACCACTAAATAAATTAGGATTATATTGAATATGAATTAAAGAGGTTTAAAGACTGCATGCAAATTACAAAGACTTCGCATGTATGTGTTCACAATATGTTCTTAAATGTAAGACAATTTGATTCTTGATCAAATCTGCTCTCCATTACCTCCACAGAAGTCCTCTTTGCAATAAGCGAGTATTTAAACAGTTGCCAGAATAATAGGTATCTTCTGCCTATTTCACCAAAATATAGTTTTGCCTGCTTAAGAAGAAAATATAGTTTTGCCTGCTAAAGAAAACAAAGAAATACATTTGTCAGCCATAATGAGTTTTAAAGACATTCTACACATTCGGGTGTGCCTCGAATTAAGAAAACCAGACATTTAAATAGTTGACCTTACAGAGCACATAAATTAGAGGGTAATTACTTAAATGTTCTTCAGTTTGTGAAAGGATTTACAACAGGGTTCCTCTAAATAGCTAACTCTCTAGTGAATTTAAATTACTAGTGTGTGTGTCTTACAATTAATTCATTTTTTTTAAACATGCCTGTTGCATAACACAAGGTGTGTTAGAATTAAGAAACGCTGGTGAGTTTTCCCCTTTGTTAAGCAAGTCTTTAGGTTATGTTTGAACTCATGCTTACCAAGCCTTTTTATGGGAGGAAGAATTAGTCAGCAAAAAATGCTGAGCTCATGTTTGCGCTGTCTCCTTTTCCTGTCTGGAATAAGAGGCTGGGTCACTAGGGATGTCCTGGTGGTGTGAGCTTCCTTGGGTCTCCACTGGGGAGTGGGGCCCGAGGGGAAGTCGAATGTTCTGTGGAGCCAATGGCTGCCTGGGCTGAGCCTTTCTGTCTTGGAGTGGGAGTAGTGAAGGTGGGGGTGGGGGGTGGAGATGGGAATGATTCCAGTGGTGAGGACTATCAAAGAACATGGAATGGGAGAAACCACTGACCGCCTTGGAATCCAGCTCTGTGACTCTGGGTAAGAATTTAAACCCATTCTAGCCTTAATTGTACCATCAGGCATGGAAATTCAGCCAATGACAAGGAACTGCATTCTCAATGTCTCCACCTATCATTGACCCCGGTTCCCTCTAAAAGACTAATCTCGTGAACGTTATTCCGAAGAAGGTTGACCTTTTGAAGTTACAGAAAAGTTTCGTGGTTGTTATCTCATGGGTGGCTTTTCTTTCTGCTTCTTCCATAGTCTGTTGCTCTAAATATAGGCTGTGTGCCCTGATTTTGCTCTTAGTGTAGTCAACGGGGACCAGTTTTGCTATTCTGAACAAAAAACATGTCTCAGGATTGGGTCCCAATATCTTTATTTCCAAGCCTTATTCTGCTACTAATTACCAATCCAAAGTGAAGTGTTCATCATTCATTTATTCCACAAATATTTACACGTCTTCTACTTTATGTCAGTTACTGGTATCGTCACTGGGGATATCAATGAGACAGATAAAATATTGGTTCTAGTTGGGGAGATGAGCAATGGTAAATAAAACAAATAGATACATAATTATTCTTGGCAAAATAAGAAAAATGTATTATGTTTTTATATGAGTTTTAATGTAAAAAATTGCCCTATGCCAACATTGTATCTTTCTTAATATTTTAGAATCAAAATTTTATTTATATTTATTTATAATTGTTATATGAGATGAACATTAAAAATTTAGCACAGTTAAAAGTTGGTGTGGTAGCTGGGCTCCAAGATTATCTCCAGTGATCTCTACATGGTGGTATTTGCATGATGGTATAGGATTGGTACCAGGGCTGGTCTGTGTGAACAACAGAATATAGCAGAAGTGATCATAGTCAATTCTGAGACTGGTTTCTGAAAGGCACTATTTTCTATTGAGGTCACTCTCTCTTGCATCACTGGATCTGGGAGAAATAAGCTGCCATTTTGTGTGCAGTCCTATAGTGAAGTTCACATAGTGAAGAACAGCTAGGGAAGAAACAAGGGCTACTGCTAACAGCTGTGTGGGTGAACGTGGGAAAAAATCTCTCCAGCTCCAGTCAAACCTTCAGATGATACAGCCTCAGCTGACATCTCAGCTGCAACTTTATGAGACACCCTGAGTCAGATCCACCCAGCTGGGCCACTCCTGAATTCCTGACCTGTGCAGTAATAGATGTTTATGTTTTAAGCCACTAAGGTTTGGGGCAGTGTGTTTTGCAGCAATAGATTGCTGAGAGTTGGCAACCCGACTGCTATATTACCTGCAAATAATAAAAACCCAGAAGTATAGCAACCACCATCCTATATGAAAATAAATTCTCTTGACAAAGGAATCTGGGCAGAATTGTACTTTTTAGTACTATCAGTTATTCTGTGTGCTCTGTCCCTTGAAGTTGTTAATGTTCCTACTGTTTGGACATATCACACACACTTATGCATGAACTCCAGTGTGGTTACTTCCCTGGGCTGACGTATCCTCCTATCTCCATTTCCTTTATCCAGATTCTAGTCCTTCTTTTAAGTCACATTATAATGCATTTAATAGCAGTTACTGGGTGGCCGACTAACATGTTTTTTAAAAGGTAATTTTCCTAGAGAATCTGAGAGGTAGAAGGAAGACTATTTTATACCTGTTGTTTTATTAGTGCTACCCTACCCTCCTTCACTCTTAGAAGTCCAGCTTTGGAAAAGTCTATGACCATCCTAGCTAAAAGTAAAAATCCCATCAATTTATTATAGGTTGTCTCATTTTGCAGATTTTTAGGGTAGGGACTACAGTCCAGTTTTGAAAGTGAGTGATAAGATAACTAAACTTGTCTACATCTCCTCTATGTAGTAATATTTCCTTTCTGATGCCTGTGTGGAGAGAGATAAGGCTCCCTTGGCCCATAGAGTTCCTAAGCAAACATCAGCATTAGAGCCCAGACTGGTAGCTGGTTGCCTAGCATTGCCACAACAGTATCAACCACAGCCATGATCATTAATGAGCTCCTTTGCTCCCTGAAGTGCTGAGGGAGATGCAATGAGAGTGGTTCTTCTCTTGTAGCTTAGAGGCTGAAGCTTTGAAGTCACCGCCAGCTTCCACAGTGAGCTCTGAGAGACAGGCTCAACCCTAGAAACCATTATCAGCAAATATGTCCTGCAAGGTCTGCCCATGGACAACCTGGCAGTGGGCAGACTCTCATCAGGTGGTCCGACCTGGACCTTTCCATGAAATTAGGGTGGTTCTGATTTCAGCCATGACAGCCAAGAAAGATTCCTCTCACAGTTAGGTTTTATTGTATGGAAAATTAGGCTGCCACTGGAGAGGCAGGGAAGACAGGGAAAAATAGCCCAGGATTTGAAGTGGGACCCATCTGGATTTCAGTTCTTCTGACTGTAGCTGTTACTGGTTGTAGATCTTGGCCAAACTGCTTCACGTCTCTGAGCCTCAGTTTCTTTCTTTTGAGCTAATGCCAACTTTCAAGTGTTGTTATGAGGATTAATTAGGAAAAGTGTAAAGCACAGAACACAGTATGATTACAGCATGCTGGTTATGTCTGAATAATGGAGTTGGATCAGGGAAGTCATGAAGAGTCTCTTCAATGTGTTTCCCTGCTCTCTGCATCACTTTTAGTTCAGAGTCTTTGAGGTTGCTGCCTCCCTCTGCTTGGGACATCTTTCCTCTCTTTGCCTGTCTATATTTTGTCTATCCCTCAAGCCCATTTCTCTATTCTCTATTGATTTTTCAATCTCTTTCCTTATCTCTCCATCTCTATCTCTGTGATGCATCTAGATTGAGCCTTTGTAGCCTGGAATTTAATAACTGAATACAATGTTAGAATCTGTATCTCAGTCCTCTTCACACTGCTAGAATGTCTTCAAGCATAGGAGTCACGTCTTGGATGGGGCCGGGTTCAGGCTATGTGAAAAATAGATACTAATTGGTTGTCTTTTTTAAAAAAATGGAGCTATGAATGTAGAGGAAATGCTTTTATTTCTGGAAGCACCCCAATTCTTATGAGGAGAATGTGGATGTTTGTAACAGCTTCTTCCCTGATAACATCCTGTATTAATCTGTTCTCATGCTGCTAATAAAGACATACTGGAGACTGTGTAATTTATAAAGGTAAAACAGGCTTAATGGACTCATAGTTCCACATGGCTGGGGAGGCCTCACAATCATGGTGGAAGGTGAAGGAGGAGCAAAGGCATGTCTTACATGGCAGCAGGCAAGAGAGTATGTACAGGAGAACTGCCTTTTATAAAACCATCAGATCTCAGGAGACTTATTCACTATCAAGAGAAAAGCATGGGAAAAACCCACTCCCATGATTCAATTACCTACAACCAGGTCCCTCCCATGACACCTGCGGATTATAGGCACTACAATCCCAGGTGAGATTTGGGTGAGGACACAGTCAAACCATATCACATTCCAACTGTTTCGTGTTGATTTAAAAAAATTCAAATACACTGTGATGACACAGTTCTTTTCTTCACCTCATGAAATTTTTGTTGTAGATCAGTGATTAAGAAAATCTGACCCAGGAAGTTCTTAATACCTAAAAATGGTTAGAGAAATCCTCATTTATGGTCCTCTATAGCTTCAAATGCACAGGTAGATTTCAACATCTCTCAGCTTGGCTTCAGGTATGCCCAGAAGTTGAAAATGTATGCCGTGGAGTATAGCATTGGAGGCTTCGATCAGCTGAAACTAACTCGCTTGGACAGGGCTCACAACTGGGACATGACTCAAATTGCACTAGCATTTACTCTCTGCCAAGGCAGCCAGCTTTCAGAGTGAGACAAGAGGGAGTTGGGTACTATAAACATGTGAATAAAGTCCTGAACTATAAAAATAATGAATAAATAAAGACCAGGAAAATATTTCTAGTTGTTATGTGGCAACACCCCAGATCTAAAATGTAGCAGGAGGGAAATAATTGAAGACACTTGTCATGTGTCACAGTTGAACTGTGACCACATCTGATATCACGTGCAGCTTCCTTATAACATACCCACTGGGCAGAGAGGGTGAGAGTCAGGAGAGCACCAGTGCAATTATGACCAACTTTTGAAATTTAACCATTAAGTTCAGTTCCCTCTTACTCTCCATAAAACAGACCCATGTCTTTTTTGTATTGGTCTTCTCAGCACTCAGTAAATGGTTGTGAAATAGACAATGACCGAAATGTGTGCTATAATTTTAGTTCCTAATTTAAATGGTAAAAAAAAATGCATATTTCACTTTCTAATTGGGAATCTGGCAAGCTGTATTCAAAGCATTTTAGAGTCTTGCCTGCTATTCATTATTTCTTCTCCTGTTCTCCAAATATAAGACAAAAGAATAACCATTTATGGAAAGTTAAATGCTAAGCTACATGTCTTCATGGATTGCATCTTCTTTGCGAAACACGTATTCACTCTACATTCCATGAGATTCTTCTTCTTTATGGAAAGGTAAAATATCCTGACATTTCTGGGATGATTTTGATCCTATTGATTACCCTTATTTATTTATCAATTACCATTTGTTAGTCACTGGGTTAACTTCAGCCTTTTTTGAAGTTAGAAAAAGACACATTTGTGCATATGAATTTCATGTGCTTGTCCATTTATTTCTAGAAGAGAATTCTGCAAGAAAAAGCATACACGTTTTAAGGGGTTTTTGATGCATATTACCAATATGTGCCTCCACCATTTAGTTATTGATCAGTTGCAAATAACCAAAACCAACATGGCCAATTTAAATGGAAAGGAATTTATCACTAATTCTTTGGTATTTACAATTGTTGGAGGACTGGAGGATCTGTCTTTAGGCTAAGCTTCTAGGGAAACAACCAGTCCCTGGAACTTCATTACCTGTGCTATGGTTTAAGTAAGCAGCCAGTTGTGCCATATCAGGGGGCTGCTGGTAGTAAACCCTAACTTCTTCCACTAAAATACACACCACCAAACAGATAACCTTGTCATGATCACTGAGAATGGTCCATAGAGGCCCCTGGAGTTGTGGCAAGATAGCAGTTTCAAGTTTTACAGCATTAGGCCATTGCTAAATTGCCCTCTGGAAGCATTCATTCCTAGACAGTAGAGGTTTTGGAAAAGTAAAGCCCAAAGCTGCAGGCACAGGAAGCAGATAGATTTTGTGGGGGCATTTTTCAGTGGAAAAGTGAGAATGTTAGCTCCACTTCTTTCTCTTGGATTCTGGACCAACGTTTTCTAGCAAGCAAGAAAGACTGCCCTATATTAGTTGCTGGTTCCGAGCACACATTGCAACTGTAGGATAGCACCTTAAGTATGGAAAGTTCTTATCAGTTAGTGCTACAACTGAGGATTCAATAGGACATTCTGGCATTCTTTAAGGCCAATTGCTTCTGGGGATGTAGTGCATGGTAAACTTGGTGAGTCCTTTGAGTGGCATCCCGTTGTCTCACTTCCTTTACTACAAAATCAGTTCCTTAATCAGAAGCATTGTATTGGACTGTGTTTGTGACTATTGCATTCATTAAGTCCTGGACAGTCGTTGACAGAAGCAAAGTGGGCGGCACAGTAAACATTCAGATCCATATGTCTTTCCTGGCATGAAGACATATGGATCTGAATGTTTTCAGATCCATAAAGACAATGCCCTGCCATTTTGGAAGGAATTCAGTTCTAACTGATCTGCTACCTAGTGGCTGACTGGACCCTCTGTTTGAGCTATGAGGCCGGCTAGACCAGCCTTGGGAAAGGCAATCCATGTGTTACCTTCATTCATGTCACTATGACATTCATGTCACTATGATAACACAAAGGCAATCCATGTGTTATCTTCATTCATGTCACGAGTCCATGGCAAAAGCATTAGGGTAGCTGGGGAAAGGTCTGATGGACACCCACAGGATATTCATCTTATTCTCCTGATTATTGAGAATCTCCTCCTCAAGAAGACCTTTTGAAGAGGATTCACTTCTCACACACTGAGTCTGTTCTAATATACATACTCCTATACCTGTTCTCCAAACCCCCTTGTTACTAATCCATCACTCTTGATTTTTCCAAACTTTTGACCATGTGACCGAACCATTAACCATCTCCCATGAATCAGTATAGATCTGTACCTTCGGTTATTTCCCTTTCTAGACAAGGTGCAAAGCAAAACCAAACCAAACCAAATGAGAAGTGCTACTTGAAGTTCTGCCCAGTGGGAGGGCTCCCTTTTTCAACATTTTTCAAGGGATGCTGTTGTGATGGGAAAAGTTGACTCAAGATTGTTACTCACATTATCATGCAAAATGGACTGTTAACCATGTTACTTTTTTGTTATTTTCTTTTTAGCCAACTGTCCATACTGAACTCCCCATGAGGCTTGATCCCAACGTGCTTGAGGGCTGGGCACATGCAGCTTCATGGTGTGATGACTCAGAAAACACTTGGTTCTGGATGGTCAACTCAGGGCACATGGTTACTTGTTGCCCCGTAATCAGGTTTTTTGTCTACCAGGATGCAGAAGAAAGCCACGATCTGTTTTTCAGAAGAACAGTAATTATGTTCTTGGGATTGTAACTTGGTTTCAAGTCTTATGAGCCTTGACTATTTATTTTCCTACTAGGGTTTGCCATGGGCTCTGTCCAGTCTTCCACTCTGCCCCAGACACTTCAAGCCCAATGGAATCTGCTTATCTGAAGGTGTGCAGCTGCTGGGCCATCTCGAGAGGCTTTTCTCATCCTTGTCCTCCCTGAGAGGTGGTGCCCTTATGAGTTACATGGTGAATGGATTGAAGCAGCACAAATGAATATGGTATCTATTGCCTCTAAAATTCAAAGAAGCCACATTCTTAGGGGTAGTGGGTTCATGATGCAGCACATTTTCTTGCACTAGGGAGAGACTTCTCTGATATGTCCCAGAAAACTAGAGCTGATGAACTTTGGATATGGAGGCAAGTCTTTGAATTTTTATCTCCTATTCTCTGGTACTCCTGTCTTACCAAGGGATCTAGGGTAACTACTATCAACATTCTGTCTTATGCCAGGGTGAAATGATCCAAGGTCTCTGAGGAATAAAGTATGAAAAAGTCAGAGAACAGATATATAATCCTGAGATCAGATGGTGATGGTGTACTTCTTCTAGGTGAAAGCAAATTGCTTCTAGTTAATTATGGTTATTGGGAAAGAAAAAGTTTGTCAGATTGACAGATATATACTAGGTACCAGGATCTGTTGGTTTGCTTCAGTAATAAGATTACTTTAGGAACAGAAGGAGCATTTGACATTACCATCTG
Organism: Plecturocebus donacophilus; assembly: GCA_004027715.1. NCBI lineage: Eukaryota > Metazoa > Chordata > Mammalia > Primates > Pitheciidae > Plecturocebus > Plecturocebus donacophilus. The sequence continues at coordinate 28,425 of PVKP010029484.1, forward strand.
ATCAGTTTACAATAATCCAACATCATTTTTCAAGGTCTGTCTTCCTTTGCATAGAATAAATAGGTGAATCCTACAAGGATAAGATAAGACTCAACCCTTTTGAACCTTTTGGGTTTGTAATAGTGGGTCCTATCTCCATGATTCTACCTGTCATATGTGGTAGCATTATTTTTGATTTGCTGTTTCACATGAAGTCATCACTTGAGAATTCAGTTCCAAAGGTTCCCACCTGGCCCTTCTTTATGCTGTGATTCAATTTCCCAGCATATCTATTCCAGCTATACACTTGGGAATGGAGACCCTAACCACAGGATGGGCTTAAAGATCTACTTTCACCTCAACTTCATAATGCTTCGCTTGATTGGTGGACCACAGTGGGATTCTGGATCTCCAGGAATTGATCTTATCTCAGAGCCAGTATCTCATAATCCTTGAAAGACGTATTTTTCTTTTCTCTCTTTCCTTTCCTTTCCTTCTCTTTCTTTCTTTCTTTCTTTCTTTCTTTCTTTCTTTCTTTCTTTCTTTCTTTCTTTCTT
>PVKP010029485.1:0-28959 GCA_004027715.1 Plecturocebus donacophilus
GTCTCTGCTCTCGGGCCTCCACCATCAGTCTCTGCTCTCGGGCCTCCACCATCAGTCTCTGCTCTCGGGCCTCCACCATCAGTCTCTGCTCTCGGGCCTCCACCATCAGTCTCTGCTCTCGGGCCTCCACCATCAGTCTCTGCTCTCGGGCCTCCACCATCAGTCTCTGCTCTCAGGCCTCCACCATCAGTCTCTGCAGCCTCATCTTGCAGTCCTCCTGCCGCCCTGTGTGTTCTGATTCCGCCATCCAGAATCCATCAAGGTCTTCCATGTTTCTGTGCTTTGGACAGGACATTTACTCCTTAAAAGTGTCCCACCCCCTTTTCCTCACCCCTTCCCTGCCCTCCCTGACTCCCTTTCTTCTATGTCCAACTTAAACGTCTGCTCTGGTGACCTTAAGCTGTTAAGGTAAAGCTACCTGTATCTGGTAGAGAATTCTGTAATTGAACTCATCACACCCCGTTGCCGTGTACATTCAGATTTCTTTCACTTTTATTTTTTTTGGATTCAGATATCTATCTCCTCTTCCGGACTGCTAGTTTCTTAAGCTCAGGTACTTTATGCACAGTTTGCTCCCAAACATCTAAAAAATTAATGATAACTACTTAATAAAATTTTAAGTTAAGACATTGAAATTATTTATGGCTTCTCACTTTCTTTATATTATTTCTGTTTCTTTTATATTCGATCTACTTTGCAGCTACCTGTAAAAACAGTGGCCTCCTGGATAGAAAAGTTGCAAGCAATGAATGAAGCAAAGCATGAAAATGCTCCACCCTCATAAACACGGTTTACCCGTGTTGAGTGGCTGTTTTCTTGCTGCCCCAGCCCACTCAAAGCCTGTACATTTGAGTATGGCCTGAACACAGTCTCGGAGGAGAGAAATGGAATCTGTTTAGCTTGTTTGATAGAGATTCTATGCATGGGGGTGAAAGGTGTAGCTGGAGTATGATAATTTAAAAGGTCACGCTAAGCGAGACTTTCTTATCAAGGGCTTTTCCGTTCTGGGTTTGAATAGAGAAGTGGCCACATTTCCTGCTTTGTGTGTGTGAAGAACAAGTAGTCAAAACGCTCACCCACTATAGGGGCAAAATTACAGCAGAGAGCTGTTGCACTGCTTCTGAAAACTGGTATTTCTTTTTATTGGTATTAATATTGAAATATGGCATGGTAATTCTATTACAGGACTTCTGTTAATACTGAAATGCACAGCTACATTTCTGTATAAAATTTTACTTTCTATTAACTTTCTTGTGCTGCCTGAACATTTTTCTTTAAGAAAACAAGTATGCATTTGTGGGAATGCTAAAGCAAGGAATGTATAAAAGTTTATTTGTCTTTGCTTAATATAATTTGAGGGAATTTAGTTTTTCTGGCAGTATGTGCCTTTAACTTTAAAAAAGTATGAACTTGTTGACTATTTCTTTTCACAAGGAGACATGTTTTTTCACAAAAACATTAAGATGACTTTTTAAAACTGAAAATTGTAACCATCATTTCATGCTTTTATGTTTTCTTTATATTACACCCAAAGTCAAAAGTCAGTAATGAATGCAAAATATTTATTAGGGATGAAGGTATAAATAGAACCATAATAGAATACCGACAGGTTTTATATTGTTTTCATAAGCAATTCTAAGCTCCCTAAAGAGATATATATTCCCTTCAGCAGCAATGCACACCAAATGTTTTTGTAAATGTGTTATTTTCACAGAAAGAACATTCCAAGCTGCTTTTATGAACCAGAAATCTTTGCATCTTTGAGAATGAAAGTCGAAATTTGCCTAGTTGCTGGACAGGGTGGGAGGCATTCGCATCAACGTGTACAGTGAATTTTGGAGCATTTATGTCAACTAGATGCTAACTTTACGCTCCATATGAGAGACAAGTTATATTCCATGGCTTGGAGACTGAGTGAACTGAAAATCCAGATTTCTTTACAACTAAGCATTTCAGTGTTCATCCTTTTGTGGCCGCCCTGAGGAAGCGTGAGAGACCCCCCGCACAAGATTTGAATGAGAGGTCAAGACTGTGGCTTCACACGTACACCAACAGAACAGGAAAGCTTTATGTCTCACATAAGGAGACCTTTTGGGGAGGTCAGGGAGCAGTTGCCAAGCAGATCCAAGAACGGCTTGAACAGCCAGGAGAGGAGACTGGTGTGTGGGTTGCAAGCTGGGGCTGCGGTGAGGGTTCCCCGGTGGGCACAGCCCTCCTGTGGGTGCCCAGACATTCCCATCAGCTTGCCCAGAGGTGAGCAAAGAGCGGGAGGGAGAAGTCAGGCTCAAAAGCATCGAGTATCAAAAATTAAGTAGAGCTCTAATGGGATCAGCCTCGGAATTTTCTCCACTGGCAATGATGGAGTTCCCTAGGAAGCGACAGGAGTTGGTGGCAGAGACAGCGTCCCGCAGGCCACCCCGAGAGCTGAGCAGGACGTCCCGCAGGTCACCCCGGAGAGCTGAGCAGGACGTCCCGCAGGTCACCCCGAGAGCTGATCAGGACGTCCCGCAGGCCACCCCGAGAGCTGAGCAGGACGTCCCGCAGGTCACCCCGAGAGCTGAGCAGGACGTCCCGCAGGCCACAGTGTGCCGCGCCGGTGCGCGCTCCCCGCCGTTGACTGGCCACGCGCTCGGTGTAAGGTGTGTCCTTGCCTTTCTGGGCGGATGGTGGTCAAGGAAGCAGTGTCGCCTGTGCAGCGGGGGGCGGGTTCACAGCCGCTCGCATGACGTTTTGCTTGAGATTTTCCAAAACGTTAAATGCTGCAGCCCGGTGGCAAATGTGGACGCCCTAGTGAGAGAGCAAATAAAAATAAAATGCAGCCTTTGCAGAGCGGGACATCAGTGACCGTGGCTCCTTCCCTGGCGCACAGGCTGGGAGGCAGGTGTCTTCAGGGGCTGGCTGGAGCAAACACTGGATTCTTTTGGCAGCCTTGAGCTTGCTCGGGCGGGCGCTCGCGGGGGAGTGGGGTCACCCTCGGGGTGCGGCCTTGGGTGTGGGGGGCTATGCTAGTGTTTGTTCAAGTCTGTATAGGCCAAGGTCGGCCCTGGAGGAGAAGAGAGCTCAGGGGAGGCTGGCTAGGGTTCGGCCAAGGACAGATCTCCGTCATCCTAAAACGGAGTATTAGAGAGACGGTTCTTGGAAATTTTATACTAAATTTAAAATTTGCTGATTTTTTTTTAATTAACAGAAATATGAAAAACTTCAGTCCTATTTAGAGGTAAAAATCTCCATATACGGAATTATTCACATCAATATGAAGTTAGCCAAATATGTTTTCCTTTGCGTGGAGGAGTTAGAGAAGTTTTTTATTCTTTAAAGCCCAATCTTCACTTTAAAGTAATTATAGATTCACAGGAAGTTGCAAGCAAATGTGCAGGAGCTCCTGTCTACCCTTCAGCCCGCATGTCCCAGTGGTAACAGCTTATGTAGTCATGGCACAGTTTCAAAACCAGGAAAGTGGCATTGGGACCGCCTTCAGAGCCCATCCTAATTCTGTGAGTTTTATTCTGCTGTAGAAAACTTAGTATTCCAATCCTACGATAAAACGCTGCATCTAAATGCAGAAAAGACAGAGTTGTCGGTCTTTATTTTTCCAAAGCAAGTTTGGGCATGAACCCATGACTTGGTACACATTATTTCTGTACCTTTAATTTGACATCATTTTACCCCAGGATCAACCCTGTCCCCCATTCTTTTGCCTTGTTTTACTTTAATTTTTATTTTGACATAATTTCAGAATCACATAAAAGTTGCAATTGTACAAAAAATTCTCCTACATCATTTACCCAGATTCCTCAAATATGAACATTTTATCATATTTGCTTTATCCACCCTTCTTCCTCCTCTTTGTCCATCTACACACACACACACACACACACACACTCACATTTGGTCTCTGTCCTCTGTTTTCTGGCACAGAGATCCTAAAACCCTTGTGGCTTTTTGAGCTGCTGGGTGGTGTTAGGTGCCCTGTGTGCTCTGACCATCGCTCTTTGACCCAGGCTTCTGATGCAGGGCTCCTCATCTTGGAACTTCCTGAGTGACAGGAGCACTTTCATTCTGATGCAGCAAGTCTTGGAGGGCTCCTGGGTAGAGGTTGACCCTAGAAAGAACAAGTCGGAATTAGGAGCTCAAAACCTTCAGCCCCATCACCCGGGAGAGGGGCTGTGGAGGGAGTTAATGACCCATCATGCCTCCTTGACGAAGCCTTCGCTGTGGGGCTGGGGTCCAGCCTCTGGTTGCTGAGCATGCGGAGGTGCCTGGAGGCTGGTGTGCCCCTTCCCACATACCTCGCCCTGTGCAACTCTTCGGTTTGGCTGTTCATCTGTATCCTTCATAATAAATAGGTAAGTGTAAGTTAAATGCTTTCCTGAGTTCTATGAGCTGTTCTCGAAATGGTTAAACCTGAGGAGAGGGTCCTGAAAACCCTGCGGACAGCTGGGCAGTCAGAAGAGCAAGTCACAAGGTCTCCACCTGGGACTTGCGGTGGGCAGCTGAAGTGGGGGCATCTTACAGGACTGGGCTCTTCCCTGTGGGTTCTGCCCTGACTCCAGCTAGGGTCAGGATCCGGATAACTTGCAGGACAACCAGCTGGTGTCTGCTGGAGAATTGGTCGTTGGCTTGGAGAAATCTCCAACGTTTTGGTCACAGAGTGTTCTGCTGTGTTGACAGAGCAAGAGAGGAAAAGGTGTTGGTTTTTCTGATATGCACATACATTTTTCCCTTTCTCCTCAATACTTCAGTGTTTATTTCAAAACAAGAATTTTTCTTTTTCTTAACCATAGTACAAATGTCAAAATTAGGAAATCCACATTTATACCATAGTATTGTACACCCTATAGATTTTATTCATATTTTGCCAACTGTTACAATAATGTCCTATATAGCAAATGCGTTAAGTTATCATGCCTCTAAGTCTCCACTAATCCTAAACAGTTCCACCGTGTTCCTTTGTCTTCCATGACACTGACATTTTTAAAGGGTACAGGCCAGTTATTTTGTAGAACGTCTGTCAATTCAGATTTGTCAGCTATTCCCTCAAGATTAGATTCAGGTTATGCATTTTTTGCAAAAGCACTTCGTAAGTGACACTGTGTCCTCAGCGCTTCAGATCAGGAGGAAGAAGACTTTCATTTGTCTCACTGTGGGTTAAATTAACTTTGACTATTTGGTTAAAATTGTTTAGACAGATTGTCTAGTGTCAAGTTATTTTTTTCTGATTGTGCTTATTAAACTTATGAGAATGTAAGCTTGCATGTCCTCCCCTCCTCCAAACCTCTAAGGCTTAACTCAGATATTGCTTCCCCTGAGTGAAATATTCTCCACTGTCTACCTACACTACCAACAACTTAGCTTCATTATCCTGTTCATTATATTGAAAAGTAGTCATCCTTTTTCTATATCACTTAAGAGATTAGATTCTATATCACCTAATAGATTAGAAGCCTATCACCTAATAGATTAGATTAAGGGCTTTATCTTATTCCATTTTATATTCTAGGAAAACAGGAGGAGCTCAATGGCTATTAACTGAATAAGCTGGTAAATAAACAAGTGAATTCTAAGAGGTGGAATGAAGAAGGCATTATCTCCCCCATTTTATAAAGAAGAAGCCTGATGACCAGTATAGTGTGATTAAATTATGAGGGCACATTCTTAGCTTGGCTGTTTTGTTATGTAACAGTGACTATTACTGAGCTAATTTAATTTGGATCCAAGAAGCTACTTTACTATTCCCTGAGAATAGAGAAGAAAAAGGACTGCTTTGCATGAGGATTCACAGTCCTGGATGGATTAGAATACACTTCATGGCTGCTGATAGTACATAGTACATATGATATTAGCTAGTTTAACACCAGAGCCAGGAGACAAACAGCCCACGACGTAGGATCTTCAAACCACACTCAGCACTCTTTCCTGTATCTGCGGTCATCCGGGAGCCAGCTGACCAGCACTGGGTCAGCCAGGCTGGCCCCAAGCTCCAGATTAGATGCAGTTATGCTCCACCTGTCTTCCATTGTCCTTGGACCAGCAGGCTACCCAAGGCCAGAAGGGTAGGCACAGCTCTGTGGCATGCAATAGATCCCAGGGCCGATGCTCAGAGCTGGCGCACTGTGACGAGCTCTTCCGCTGGCCATGTGCCGAGCCAATGCCACAGCCATGCCCAGCGGCCACAAGGCAGGCAAGTATGTGCTGTCCCTAGTCAAACGGCAAAGGCTGAGCATACAAGAGGGGTAAAGAATTGAGAAGAGTCACGGGAACGAGATAAAGGCTACCGCAGGAATACAAACCTAAGTATGGATACATGCAAACCCCAAACTGGGAACAGACAGCCAGATTGCAAATCACACGCGAAACCTCTTGGACGTCTGTGTGCCTGGGTGTCAGCGTGTGTGCGTGCCTGGTGTGTATCACTTTCCCTTCATTTTCCCCTGTGCCTTAGCTGAGTCCGTATTCTCATTCAAATACAAAGTCCTGCTTCCCTTGTGACTGCATATGTGTGCAAGCTCAGGCATTTAAACACTTCGATTTTCACCATACGCCCATCTTCATTAACACCACTGTTGTGAGAGTTAAATGTCACACAAGAAAAAACTGTGAAAAGTTAGAAGTGCTATACAACATCTTACTTGTATTACCACTATTTTTTTTTCTGTTCGGGACAGGTATGAGTTACTCTCCAGAAAGCATGATGAAGTGTAAATACCTAGAACACTGCTATGTACTTTCTGAGTGGAGTCAAGATTTACATTAGCTTGTATTAGACAGAAATAATGCAGTTTTGTAATTTTTGTAATTCTAAGAAAAACACTAGAAAGTGTTCTGTTAGGTAGTTTCCTAGAGATTAATAAATAGAAAGTGAAAGAAAATTTCAAAAACAAAACATCCTTCCCTATACTGCTAGCTTTCAATGAATATTACAGTACTGAACGGTTTTTGTTTGTTTGAGACGGAGTTTCACTCTGTCGCCCAGGCTGGAGGACAGTGGTGTGATCTCAACTCACTGCAACCTCCACCTCCCGGGTTCAAGTGATTCTCCTGCCTCGGCCTCCTGAGTAGCTGGGGTCACACGTGTACACTATCACACCCAGCTAATTTTTGTATTATTAGTAGAGACAGGGTTTCACCATGTTGGCCAGGCTGGTCTCAAACTCCCGACCTCATGATCCACCCACCTCGGCCTCCCAAAGTGTTGGGATTACAGGCGTGAGCCACCGCGCCCGGCCAGAACTGAACGTTTAATGTTCATTTGCCGAGTGCTATTTGAAATACAAATTATATCTTCAAATACAGTGCAATCAAGTAAAAAGCATAATAATTCAGGCAAAGTTCGCTAAAAGAGTTTACTTGCATGATAAAGAGGAGATTAAAAAACATATTTTCCTCAGATATAGCCATACTCCTTCCATTATTAAAGCCCATCACTACAAAAGTCATGGTCTGCTTTTAAGTCTGGATGGGTGTTTTTGGCAACAGAAAACAACTGTTTAAGTCCTTCACATGAGAGTGTGAGACTGCTGCTCTGTTTTATCACCTAGTCCTGACAAGTCTTTATATCAAAACAGCAAACACATCCAAATGATCATTTGACAGATTTTTTTCCATTAGGAAAGAAAAGAACAACTATTCTTGGTTTTAAAAGGATAAAGTATAATGAAACTATCTTCTTTTTTTTTTAATAAAAAGAATAAAAGAGAGAAAGAAAGAGGAAGAGATTTTAGAAAAAGAGAGAAAAGGAGAAAGAAAGAAACAGCAAAAGAAAGAAAAAAAGAATGAAAGAGAAAGAAAGAGGAAGAGATTTTAGAAAAGGAGAGAGAAAGAAACAGCAAAAGAAAGAAAAAAAAGAATGAAAGAAAGAAAGAGGAAGAGAAAGAAGGAGAGAGAATGGGATTGTTGTTTTATTGCCCAGGCTAGAGTACAGTCTGAAAATGGGTATTAAAAATCCCTTTTATGCCAATAATTGTGCTTAACATACATTTTTCTCAGTATTACATTATACCTATTTTTAAAGTGACCACATAATTGGAAGTAAATCACTCCCCAGCAATTGCATAGCATTTCACAGGTTTAAATAAAATATTGGTTGGCTGCTTATTTGTTATTTTCATTCCCTATTCCTTCCTGTCTCCATTGTTAAGCGCAATTATGAAACTATCTTCTTTAATAGATTAAAGGACAAAAGAGTATAGAGCGTCAAAGAGATGTTCAAACTCACAAACTCAGGAAAGCCTTTTGCTTTCCCTATCATCTCATTCGCCTCAATCTAGAAATGTGCACATTCATAGCCTTCCAATTCTCGATGTGTTTTCCATGGTGCCCACATTCCATTCTATTTATTATCAACCATCTTTTTCTCAGCCATTTTCCTTGCTGTCTTTCTCGGTGAAATGACCATGTAAAGGATCATCATTTCCTGGTCACTGGTAGAACAAAGCCTGCCTAAAGATGTCATTCGGATATTCACAGACATAACTCTCTTAGGTCCTCTCATTCTCAGTCTACAATGTTTTCAACTGTACCGTAAACATATGCTCAAGATTGCCTCGAAACGCTTTCCCAGATTTCATTTGGTAATCTGCATTTGGCAATAAACTGATCTCAAACAAATATGATAGCAAATATAATGCCCACAATGTGTGAAGCATGCCAGTCCTTCCCTGTTACATCTCAAACCTTTTGCCCGTCTGAAAGTCAACATTAATACCGGTCATTTTAAGCATATAGTATAGTTCTCCTCTGGAGCCAAATAAATCTCTGGGGAAAGATGTGGAATGAATAAAAATAGTCTGGTTTTCATTTGGAGAGAATGAAATACACAGGCTTCTAGAACTACACTTTAGATCTCAGTTTGTTTCTTTCTAAGTTCCACGTCATTTGCAATATGTGTCTTTCCGATGGCAGGTTCTGTAGGAATACGGAGAATGTCATAAAGCTTTCTTTAAGAATTAAGTTCTGCATCCAGGCTTTATTCCCTGCCTTCTTTCTCCCCTCTCTTCTCTACCTGTCTTCTCTTTGTCTTCCTTCCTTCCTTCCTTCTTCCCTCCCTCCCTCCCTTACTCCCTTCCTTCCTTCCTTCCTTCTTTGCTTCCTTCCATTCTTCCCTTTCTTCCTCCCTTCCTTCTTCCCTCCCCAAATACAATTATGAGATCTGATTTTCCAAACAATAAAATTTGTTATATGCATTGGTGAGCTTATATTTTCTTTTTAAGGGGATTTTCAATTCTGTTATCAGATAAGTGAGAGACAGGGAATGTTATGAGTTTATCTAAATCATTGTCCAGGTCAGGATTAAATTGTTGTATTTGGTCTATTTGCATTGCCTTTTCTGCATATCACGTTTTAAAACTGCATGGCAAAACTGTGTGCCATGCACTGCTAAGTTGGTGGTATATTTCTTCTAGAGTAAATCTATATATAGTGGATTTCACTAGTCAAGATTTCTGATATAGTTATGTTTTAAAATGTAAAAACAATAGACTATCTCTTTTTGTTGAAAAAGCACATAACACAAAGTTTACTCTCTTAACTGTTTTTAAGTATATAGCTGGTGGTGTTGAATATATTCACATCGTTGTGATACAGGTCTCCAGAACTTTTTCATCTAGTAAATCTGATGCTCCCTACCAAATAAACAACTCTTTATCTTTTCCTCCTCCCCAGCCCCTGGTAACCAGCCCTCTACTTGCTGTTTCTATAAATTTGACTATTTTTGGTGTCTTACATAAGTGAAATTATACAGTATTTGTCTCTTTGTGACTGGCTTATTTCGCTTAGCATAATGTTCTCAAGGTACACTCATGTTGTAGCATGGGGCAGGATATTCCATCATGTTAAGCCGAGTAATATTCCCTGGTAAGCATACAACACATTTTGTTGATCCATTCATTCATCGGTCAGCATCTGGGTTGCTTCCACTTCTTGCCTATTGTGCATAATGCTGCTATTAACATAGGTGTGTGTAGACTGGCTCACTTATGCAAAGAACAGAACTCACAGGCTAGGAGCTTCAAATGTTGTCATCTGAATTAAATCTAGGGCATTATCTTCTCAGTTTTTCTAACACACAATAGGGTAAAATATGTGAGATTAAATGACCCACCCTACAACTTGTAATGGAGAGTAGCATACATATTAGATTAAAGATTTATAACTTCAAGTATCTCTGCGTAGGCTTTATTTACATGCTGTAGGGCTGTTACCTCACTGGGGCGCAGGTGCAGGACAGCTGCAGTCCCTCCCATCTCCACAGAGGCCGACGGCCAACTTCTGTCTCTAGACCCACGCCACTTCAAAATCTGCTTGTCTAGGTGGCTTCCTCATGGTGACTGCTACTGAACCATGGTGCTTCTCTGGTTGCAGAAGTGTCAAGCATGACTTTAGGAGCTAATACTCTGCCATGGCTCCTAAAGTCATCCATAAAAACTCTTTGCTAATTATACTTGTGACCAGTGACTGAACTTAAGGAATTCACAGTAGAATGACCAAGTACCTAGGAAATGCTGGCTTAAAGGTCATTCAAAGGGACATTCCCAATGGCTGGGGCACTGCCATGGTGCGTGTTCACACGTGGGTCACACTGCTTGCCACGTTGTGTCACACTGCCACGGTGCATGTTCACACGTGGGTCACACTGCTTGCCCCGTCGTGTCACACTGCCACGGTGCGTGTTCACGCGTGGGTCACACTGCTTGCCACGTCGTACCGCACTGCCACGGTGCATGTTCACGCGTGGGTCATACTGCTTGCCACGTTGTGTCGAACTGCCACGGTGCGCATTCACACGTGGGTCACACTGCTTGCCCCGTCGTGTCACAGTGATCTTGCTTCTTGCTGGTTGCTCCTCTTAAATCACAAGATCCTTGGGAACAGATTCTGTGCTTAGTTCACGTAGATGTCCCACATGTAATGTTACTGCTATTTAGCCATAAATAGTATTCATAACAATAAGATACAAAATTTGAATTGAATTTCTACACCACTGAAGTTTTTCAAGGGCGATAACCTCCAGCATGTCATTGTTGGATTATTTATTGACAGCAAACCACTTTCAAGGAGGCTCTGATACAGAAAATACTCAGAAAAATAGCAACAGATTCCATTGCAGATGAATTTGACTTTGTAAGACAGTTTGACTTTGTAAGCAAATTCTAGATATTGATTAAGAGAAAATTGTTCATCATTAGTAAAAACAAATGACCCTCGGGCCCTTCAAATACTATTTTCACCCTCACAAGTAACATGCGTGCCTAATTGTAACAAACCACGTAGCTTATAAGGTGGCTTAGATACTATGGGAAAGATATTACCAGGAAGTGTTCCTTTTAATGTCTCATGATTAATATTCTGTATATTGAACTATAAATCATATAAATTAGCCTATTAATTGAGAATTTTCATTGCTATGTGCAGTTAACAGAAAGAAAATAAGAGTTATTTCCTTGACCCTGCCTTTAGTAATAATCGGGAACTATTTGAATCTCATTTACTCTCCCAGGGCGGTATCGCTAGGGAGCCACATTTTCTGACAGGAGAAAATCCTGTCTTGACTGGAAAAGCCACAACTACTGTATCATAAATCAAGAAGCTCTAATGGGCTGGGGGAAGGGAAGCTGCTATGAGGAAACAAAATTAAACTGCTCTTTGAAGGTAGCTGGTGAAGGTAACTAAATCCGTTTATCCCTTCCATGAACTTCACTCACGTGTGTTTGCTGAGGCTGGATCAGAAAACCAATTACAGATGTAGCTGTGCAGTTCGCTTGCCATCACGGTGGAGAAGCCAATGTCCTAGAAACACTGCTCCGTTATCTCACTAACTGAAGAAACACAACTCAAACGGGAAGTGTGTTTACTTTTCAAGTAATTAAAAGTAAGGCCTAAAAGGATGTGGACTTGATATCAACCTGCCTGCCCTTCAGAAATACTGAATGACCCCAAATTTCCATTTAGCGCTCAGATGTATCAGTTCTCACTGGGACCTGTGAAGGGATTGAATTAAATATGTTATGCAGGCGATTTGCTCTTCTGAGATACATAATTAAAAGAAACATTGTCCCAAAACAAATGTTTACATCCTCAGACATAGGAACTTCAAATCAGCTAAGGACGCACACGCAGGCCAACAGATGTTTTCTGGAGGTAGAAACGAAGATTCACGAGCATTCCAGAACAAACAGGATGAGGGAAAGGGAACTATTCCTTATTTCCAGTTAGCTGGGAAATGCTTTGCACCAGGTGCAATTTCAAGAGCTTTCAGGGTGATGAGAGTATATGAACTGCTGGCTTCAGTGCACAGTATCGTTTATTATAGAAAAATAGAGAGAGATTAAAATGTTAGATTATAGGCATAGAGATCCTCAGAAAACAAAAGTTCGAAAATACTACCCCAAATTTTCTCAAAGAGTAAATTGTTCCCTGAGGCATTGCAGTCTTCATTCACCTGGATGGTCTGAAACGGTGAATGTGTTTCCCAAAGTACTTGAACTGCAAGTGAAAAGAAACCAGGGTTACTTACACATCAAAGTACCTTTGGTGTAATGACCAAAAGTCAACTGCTCGGTGAATTACCAACAGCCAAAATACAGTGTGTGATTACAGCTCCTTTCACATTTTTTCCAGTGTCTGCCTTAGAATCCACCGTCTCCATATAAAGGACCTTCTGGGTCAATTTACTGTAAAATCACAACTGTTTCCATTTAAAGGATGTTCTGGGTCAGTATACTTTAAAAATGTCTTAAGCATGCTTCAAATGTAAAAATCTACCTTAATTTTCTCAAATCATTTGTAATGAGTGACTTACAAAAGCAAAGAACTAATATATTTAACCTGTTCCTACATATTATATATACAAGAATACCAAAGAAAAATAAAATTCTGAGAACTTGTAAATGGGCAACTTGGGATGGGCATTCACACTATGTTGAACTCTTAACAGTGAGTATCTGTAACATCGTGTTCAAATACTCTAGCAAATTTAAAGTATCACCCTCATGCATTCAAAGTACATAGTACACAATTAGCAAGATTTAAACACAAATGTGTAGTCATCAAAAAGGATGCACAGAATTCCTACAGGGTTGGTAAAGGAGTATTTTCAAGACTAAATCCGGGCAGGAGCCCCTTTGGCAGTATGACTCAACCTAGCTTGCAAGATTTTATTTTAGAATGTCACGACTTCACTGAGTGGGAATAAGAGCTGCTTGAATAGTTCTTTACAATAAAATAGTTTTAGTCAACTCCTGGGCATGATTCTTTCAATTCACTTAAGCATTGAAAAAGATGTTAGAAGTCCCCTGTTGGAGTTACACATAGAGTGAACGCCCACCCCAAATTGTCCATTTGCCGGTTCTCAGCATTGTATTGCTCCTAACCTTGGAGTCATATAAAAATTAAGCAGGGTAGAGAGTGATGTAGGGATTTGCCTTATTTTCTATTATTTAGTCTTTCTTCCTTCTCTCTCTTGCTTGATCTCAGAAAAATTTCACGGAAAATGAATCTTGGATCTTTTTCAGTTAAGTGTGGTTTTAGGCCCACTTGGTAGAAAATATAGAAAATATTCCAATGAATCATGCGCTGCATACTTTTTATAATTAGTATCTCAAGTTACATAAAAAAAATAATTGAGAGGGAAATCAGGTGTTTAAATGTGGAAGACAGGCATCCAGCTGAGTTTCTGGAATGAGACCTCAGCCTTTGAATCACTCCTCTATTGTGAATGTGCTGGGCTGTTTCAGTTCCCCTTCGACATACAGACCCCCGGGGACTGGGATTCATGACAGTACATGAAACGGTTCCAGTCTGCACAGCGTTTCCATGAAGTCTGCTTTACCTCACTTCACAGATGTGCACACCTAAACCCCTACCGAGTACTGAAATTTACACCTTGTCTTCTGGCTCCAAAGGCTGAATTTTTACCACTATACTTGCCTTAATGGGAATTAGTTAAGGAAATGGAAACTTTAGTGAAGAGATTGACGTGATGGATTTGGACTTTTCGTTATCTTCTTTTGCCAAAGCAAAAATGACAGTCTTTGTCAATGTCATTCAACTAAAGTGTATAGGGCATTCTCCATGCTCAGGGCAGTGTGCTCAGTGCTGAACGTGACAGACAGATGAGAGGACTCAATCCCTGCCCTCGAACAATTTACATCTAGTATGTGGGAAAACCAGTCTTGACGATAGAATACGTGTAAGGCAAGCACTGTATCTTGCCCTAGATATGTTTCTCAGTGGAGAAACACGAAGGGTTGTTTCATGAGGCAAGGAAGGGGTGTGATGGGCATACGGTGCCTGAGAGAGATGAGACCCAGAACGGAAAAGGTGGAAGGGAATCAAAACCAGATCTTCTTTGCTTCCACAGTGTTGCTTAAAAGAACAGAACTGTTCTTTCACTGTATCCATTTCCTTTGTAAATAGCTTTGTATAGTGGAGCCTTCTGTGCCCAAAGTCAAGGTTAACAATAATGACAAACAAGGGAAAGAATGGGGAACGTGTGGGACAGTTGGCCCAGTGCTGTAACCGGCCAGAGCTGAAGAACCGGCAGCATGGTGTTTAAGGTACACGGAGAGGTAAGAAGCCGAGACGTGGAGTTCTCTGTCCTCCCTTCCCTCTTGCCCTGTACACTTCTGAGCTCTCCCTGGCAAATCTTTCCTCTCCCATGACCCACCAGCCACACTGGTAAACCAGAAGTTCAACATAGTTTAGAACTGGCTGTTTGGAAGAAGGATGGAGGGTATGGAAATAAAGGTGGGCCTTGTTCTTGGACTCCCTGGCCCTTATGGGGTGTGTTGAAAGGGTCCCCTGAAGCACCAGGAGAAATAACACAGGACAAGAAAATAACCCAAGGGAAAAAGTGAGAAATTAGTTTGGAAAGGCACATGTGCCTCAGGGAGAAAGAGTGCGGAAGGGACAGGTTCTGGAAGGAAAAAAGAAAAAATTGGCAGCCTAGGGACAGTAAGAGAAGCTTCCACTGTGAGCAAGAAGAAAGAATATCTCACTAGTTTGTAATGCTTCTCAAGATACATAGAAAACGACCATCAACTTCTAAATCAGTCCTTGAATTCCTTATTTCTAACATTTGTTTATACATCAATTTTGTCATTTGAAGGTTCGTTTATCTTGACAAGGTTTACCTAGGTTAACTGTTTTCCTCCCTGTGCTTTGAAAAATTTGGATGTCATATTATCCCATGAAATCACATATGTAGCATCACTGTGTGTTTGCAGTTTGGAGACGGTTCCATGACAAGCAGAGAACACAGGAGAATGCACAAAATTGATCCTCCTCAAGAATGAATCTCCATGCTTTAACTCCTATAACTTTGTCAAAGAGTAGAATAAGGGGCATGAAAAGAGAAAACGCAAGGGAGTGGTGGTTGCGAAGATGAAATAAGAAGTGAGATACTTGAAAATATCAAGAGAGTTTAATGAAATTATTTCCATTCAACCTGGAGTTTATAGTAATTATACTTGCTAAGTAAAGTAACATTTTGAGTATTAACTAAATGGCAAACATTTTTCACTGGTGATTAGGAAGTTTTCTTAAAATCTGTATAAGCTGAACAATATTATGAAAGACATGAATCTCTGAGAGGTTGCAGAGCTAGTAATTAGAAGAGTTAAGATTTGAATCCAGGCCAGGCACTGTGGCTCACACATGTAATCCCAGCACTTCGGGAGGCTGAGGCGGGTGAATCACCTAAGGTCATGAGTTCCAGACCAGCCTGACCAAAACGGCAAAACCTGGTCTCCGATAAAAATACAATTAGCCATGCGTGGTGGTGGATGCCTGCAGTCCCAGCTACTTGGGAGGCTGAGGCAGGAGAATCACTTGAACCCAGGAGGTGGGGGTTACAGTGAGCCGATTGTGCTATTGCACTCCCACCTGGGCAACAGAGTGAGAATTCGTCTTAAAAAAAAAAAAAAAAAGATTTGAATACAGCACTGTGCAATTCATAGGTCTCTGCACTTCTCTATTCCTGAATCTAGCTAACTCAGAGGTCTGGAGGACCCAGGGGCCACGTGTGAGGGGAATTTCTGAGGTGGATCCTCCAGTTGGTAGGAAGGGGGCCTTCATGGCACTTTACGTATCTAATAATAGTACCAAAACAACATTTGTTAATATTAAGTTTGCCTAAAAAAGGGCAGTAGGGAATAAATTTTTCTCTGAAAATCACCAGCTTGTAACTGCTTCATAATATACTACTTCATTAGTTTAATTGCTCTAATATAAACATGCCCTTAAAATAATCCTCACATGCGTTTCAAATTTGTTCTTCAAATAAAAGTTTGTCTTTAACACAAAATGAATGCTTTTATCCCTAACAGAAAGGAAGCTTTACAGGCAGGCATACACATGAGTGGTGTTCAGATTCTGCCCCCGCTAATATCTTTGCTAATATGGCCTAAAGAAACAGTGGCTGCGTTGGGGTTTGGCAGGATGCCATAAGGAAATAAAATACCGAGTGCCTAAAGTTTAAAACTCCTTCATGGAGCCTTTACTACAACCGTCACGGAGAACTAGAAGCCATGCTAAGACCTGTACTTCTGAAACCTTCTCTGTGTGCTGACCTCACCATTGTCCTGGGAGACCGTAGATCTCAGCCAGAGCAGAAGTCATTTTCACTACATTAGAAATGCACAAGTGTTAGTTCAAAATTGGGGGAAAAGACGCGGATGGGAAGACAAATGTATAAGAACAGTTCACAGATTTGTGTGTGTGTGTGTGCACTGAATTAGCTTTGAAAGAGCAATTTTTGGTTTTTGTACAAGACATGGCCTGACCCTTAAAGTAAGATTAACACTTTATTTACACATTTGGCAAGATCACTGAATTTCCATAAAACATCTAATTTGATGAATGCTGGACTGGTCAGAATGTGCATGTGAATCAAATACGCCCTTTTGTTCTTCTCATCTGATTTGTTCCTCTATCTAGAGTCAAATGTATTTTCAGTTGACAGAAGCAAGGTAATATAGAGATGTGACAAGAAAGGAACATTCCAGGCAATTTACCATCTTAATTACACCAAGCAGGAGAAAACAAATAAGATTTGTCTGCTGACAAGAAAGTCCCATAATGAAAAGGGAAAAGAGACTGCGGAGAATATGCTTACGTTCTTAAAAATCGTTACTGCTACCATTAGAACCACATTTCCCCACTGATCGTTCTTTAGGGTGGGCACATTCGTTTTAAATAATAAGGATCTTCACAAGCACCTCAAATTTAACATTTCAGGTCAAGCTTTCACTGTGTTTTCATAGTGCACTGCAGCTGCCTCCTGAGGCGACCTGTCACCTCTTCTCACCTCCCAAGCATCCTCTATGCTGCTTCTAGAGTGTTCTGCCTAAAACCAGAAGCCCAGCCTGGCCCCGCCCTGCTCACCCTGGGGAAGTGACCAAAGCCCACTTAACTCCTTAATGTAACACACAAGTGCCTTCACAGCTGCTCTGCCTCAGACCCCCCAGTTCTTACTGTATCTCTTCTCTCCTGGCTCCCCCATCTCTCTGGTCATTTCATATTATTCCAAAACCTAAACATACTATGCTTTATACACTCCCCCTGCATGCATTGCCTCTTCTGTCAAGATATCCCATCCTCGTGTGTCTCCACCACCTCGGCCTGGAGAACCTTTGTCACCCTGGGGAGGTCCTACTCATCCCTCAAGACACGATTCAAATATCCCCTTCTCTCTAAAGCCTGCCCTGGCCGCTATCATTCCTTCCTCTTGGGTTGCTGCAGAACTTTTACTAAAGTAATGATCCTGTTAAATGTCTTCCTGTTTCTCCCTAGGAAGGCATGAAGACTACCATGTAACTTATTTTATGATTCATCTAGTGGTCTGCCAAAGCTGGCTAGTACAAGCTTGGAAGAGATGATCATTGAATATTCAAGAATTTGCAAGCTGGTGGTTACGTCGTGGTTATTTGAAATCAACTGCACAGGAGTATTATACCACAAAATTGGCAAACACCACATGTAAGAACTATTTTTTTCTTCAAAGATGTGGCTTATGAGCATAGCTGGATTTATCCCCACAGTCGAGCAGAGTCTCTAAGTGTGCAAAGGAATTCCTTGAGTAATCAATGTGATTTCAATTAACTGAGAATTATTTGAGTTTAAATGAAACAAAATCACCTACAAAAACAATGCTGTAATTTCATATTTTGCTATAATTTGAATTCTAATCGGTTTATAAGAAACAAGTATGGATTTCAAGTTTGTAAGTACCGGAGATTTTATTCTGAGACGGCATGGTCAGCAAGGCCAGGCGATGAGTGCTCAAATGCAGGAAGTCCTTTGTTGTAAATTTTCCCATCAGCATCAGCAGAATAGCTGCTTGAACAGCTTTGGCCCCTCTGCAGACACGAGGAAACACACAGAGCCACGTGCACACCAGCCCAGGGCTGAGACTACCGTTTTAGACAAACTTTTGTCAGCAAACTTATTTTACAGATACGGAAGTAATGCAAGAGAGGCTGATTCTATTTGTTCATCTTCATACAGGTGGCTAAGGGCATAACAAGGGTTTTAATTTAGGTCATTGATTTGGGGGTTGGCGTTTTTAACAGTACATACATTTGGGTCTGTGCATATGTGTTGGCTAGAGGGAATCTAAGCAGGCGATTCAGAAATCATTAAAGATTAAAGAATTAAAGAAGGCCAGGTGTAATGGCTCACACATAGAATCCCAGCACTCTGGGAGGCCTAGGTGGGAGGATTGATTGAGGGCAGGATTTCAAGACCAGCCTGGGGAACACAGCAAGGCCATGTCTGTACAGTTTTTTTTTTTTTTTTACGATCTAGCCAGTTGTGGTGTGTGTGTCTGTTCTTAGCTACTTAGGAAGCTCAGAAGGGAGGATCAGCTTGGTTGACAGAGCAAGGCTTCGTCTCTTAAAAAAAAGAAAAGAACAGAAACATTTTCAACTTGGAATATCTAATTAGCAATTCAGTAATGAACTGAATGTCCAAGGAAGGGTTAGCATTGCTTGAATGAAAATCTAGTTACAGACTAAAACCCACAGCTCTTACACATGGGTGTCCAAATATGGACTTTCTCACGTTTAAAGGAGCCATTCCTATCTGGTTGTATCTGGTTATCTTTTTTGCGTACTTTATATGTATTTCATTACTGTTACGTCCTTAATACAGCTACTTCATTTTATTAATTTTGAACTTCCTGCTATAAACGTAGCAAGATCACATTCTGCATTGTTTTATTTATAATTTTACATTTTATGACTTTATATAGGAGCTTACTAATAAACAATTCACCAAATTATCGCTGATACATAGTGAAGATCTGAAAAATGGTTTTCAACATAGAAGTGATTTTATCATACTGGAAGGTGCTTCCTTGGGGCTGTTCCATTTCCTCTATCTCGAACAGAGAAAATTTTGGAAGCCCATTTCAGCTAAATTTATCTAATAATTGAAAATTCATAGATGAGTGTTTTCTTCATCTATCATATTTCAGGCAAAAGATTTACCCAAACATTTGCTCTTGATTTGTCTGAAAGATTAAGCGATTTCTTATAACTTACGCTAAGTATGTCTCACAGCTCATATGCAAATTTCTGGCCAAAGAATACGGATCCACTCAAGGAACACCCATTAGTTTATCCTCAAGGAGAAGAAGTGCAAACACTCCAAATCCTTTGTCTGAAGTAAACTTTTTGTTATTTTTTTTCAGTGAGATTAATTTCATAATTTGAGATGTAAACTTGTATAATAAGGAGAAGTATCTCTAAGTTCTTATGGAGGGGAGAGATTGCATCATCTTTATCTTGTCAGCACTTAACATAATGCTGTGCAGGAATACGTTGTTCAATAAATGTGTATCAGATCAAATTAGATGTTTAAAAAACAAGTGATCCAAAACCAAAATGCCTCAGTGCTCCTACAAGATTCATATTTTTCTCAAAATGCCTTTTAGCTTACACCTCACATGGTTATATTTTTAACAGATATTCTATATTATTATCTACGTTTAGAAAGATATATTTACCTATCATCATTTTAGGCTACATAAAGTTAAAAATAGATTAAGGAAACTAAAAGTGGGTTTTGTTTTGTTTTTTAACCACAGGGACAATTTCAGAATCTTTTCCCAGCTACCTAATGTTAATTGATCCCGAAAATATTGTGGAACTTAAAACAATTTTCACAGATTAAAATCTCCAGGAAAATGTATTAGGCACAATTAGTCATTAATTTCAAGTGCTAAATTGTAACCAACTGCTATAACAAGGCACACAAGTACTGTTGGCCAGTATTGAGCAGGAGGGAAGGTGTGGTGAGATGCTGGCGTAATTTACCTCTCCCTTTCCTGCTGCTCTCCTGAGACTCATGAAGTAATCAAGAGTGGGAATAAAGAGGCATCATGAAAAACATATTTATCTTAATAGCTGTGAATTGTTTCTATGACTCAGTGATAATTAAATACAAATTAGTGACTGAAAATGTTAAAGGTATGAAAAAAATTGATCAATGACATAAAAATTAGCTTCAGTTTATTAGTTAAAATCTTATTGGATGCATTAAACCATTAACACATTTAGTTCTTAGAAAACTCTAAGAAAATTTTTATATGATTTTGTGAAATTTATCATCTTTTATTAATTATGTAGTTCAATTCTGCAATCAACATAATCAGTGATAATGAACATTTTAAAACTTGACTCAGGAAATGTTCATAATAAAACATTTTGAATACTCAATTATACAAATATGATACATACTTAACATTATATTTCTCTCCTAAGTTTTTTTCTATTGTTCCATTAGATTCAGTGCTACATTTGGTATTACTTTGAGGTGTATTTTCAAGATACAAAATATTCAGATACAGGTTATACTGATTTACAGACACTAATGAATATTTAATTCTCAGATGTTTAGATGCATTATAATATCATGTAATTTACATTGCAATAAGACAACAAAATGCAATTAATTTGAATATAAGAATCAACTGCCTGTCTCTATCCTAGATAGATTTTTTTAAATGCTTATAAAGATGAGAATTTTAAATGTAATCTAATGAAACAAAACTTTCTCATAGGAGTATTATAAACACCTAAGTGACAATTTATTCTTAATTAATACTTCCTGCTTTTGCTAAAAACTCTCAATAAACTAGGTACTGATTGACCATATCTCAAAATAATAAGAGCTGTTTATGACAAACTCACAACCAATATCATACTGAATGGGCAAAAGCTGGAAGTATTCCCTTTGAAAACCGGCACAAGACAAGAATGCCCCTCTCACCACTCCTATTCAGCATAGTATGTTCTGACCAGGGCAATCAGGCAAGAAAAAGAAATAAAGGTATTCAGATAGGAAGAGAAGAAGTCAAAATGTCTCTGTTTGAGGAAGACATAATTGTATATTTAGAAAATCCCATCATCTCAGCCCCAAATCTCCTGAAACTGATAAGCAACTTCAGCAAAGTTATAGGATACAAAATCAATGTGCAAAAATCACAAACATTCCTCTACACCAATATAGACAGAGAGCCAAATCATGAGTGGATTTCCATTCACAATTGCTAAGAAGAGAATAAAATATCTACAAAAACAACTTACAAGGGAAGTAAAGGACCTCTTCAAGGAGAACGACAAACCACTTCTCAAAGAAATGAGAGGACACAAAGAAATGGAAAAACATTCCATGCTCATGGATAGGAAGAATGAATCAATATCAAGAAAACAGCCATACTGCCCCAAGTAATTTATAGATTCAATGCTATCCCCATCAAGCAAACATTGACTTTATTTACAGAAAAAAAAGACTTTAAATTTCATATAGAACAAAAGAAAAAGCCCATATAGCCAAGACAATCCTAAGCAAAAAGAACAAAGCTAGAGGCATCGTGCTACCTGACTTCAAACTATACTACAAGGCTATAGTAACCAAAATAAACACAGAAAAGGCCTAAAAACTCTCAATAAACTAGGTATTGATGGAACATATCTCAAAATGACAAGAGCTGTTTATGACGAACCCACAACCAGTATCATACTGAATGGGTAAAACACTGAAAGCAGTGGCAATAAAAGCCAAAAGAGACAAATGGGATCTAATTAAACTGAAGACCCTTGAACTTCGGGGTGTTTACACTGTGAGGGGAACACGGCTTATTCAGGCCTCAGTAACGGGGGACGCGCCTCCCTCCACCAAGCTGGAGCATCCCAGGTGGACTTCAGACTGCTGTGCTGGCAGCGAGAATGCCAAGCCAGTGGCTCTCAGCTTGAAGGGCTCCATGGGGGTGGATCCGCTGTGCCAGACCATTGGGCTCCCTTCCTTTAGCCCTGTTCCCAGGGGAGTAAATGCTTTTGTCTCACTGGAGTTCCAGATGCCACTTGGGTATGGAAAAAAACTCCTATAGCTAGCTTGGTGTTTTCCCAAACAGCTGCCAGCTTTTGTGCTCGAAACCTATGTCCCTGGTGGCATAGGGACCCAAGGGAATCTCTTGATAAGCAGGTTGTGAAGACCATGGGAAAAGCATAGTATCTTGGCTGGAGGGCATTGCTCCTCAAGGCACAGTCCCTTGTGGCTTCCCTTGGTTGGGAGTTCCCCGACCTCTTGCATTTCCTGGGTAAGGCAACGGCCCACTCTCTTCGGCTCGCCTGCCATGGGCTGCACCCTCTGTGTTACCAGTCCCAGTGAGATGACCCGGATACCTCAGTTAGAAATGCAGAAATCACCTGCCTTCTGGGTTCATCTCGCTGGGAGCTGCAGACAGAGCTGTTTCAACGTGGCCATCTTGCCGGCAACCTGAAAGTGGTTTCTTGAGATGGAAACTACTCCTGGCGATGATGCTGTAAACATTGTTGAAATGACAACAAAGGACTTAGAATACTCCATAAACTTAGTTGATACAGCCGTAGCAGTGTATGAGATTACTGACTTTAATTCTGAAAGAAGTTCCCCTATGGGTAAAACACTATCAAGTAGCATCACATGCTACAGAGACATCTTTGATGAAAGGAACACTCGATGTGGCAAACATCACTACTGTCTTATTTCTTGCAATTGCCACTGCCCCCTCAGTCTTCAGCAACCACTACCCTGACCGGTCAGCAGCCATCGACACTGAGGCTAGATTCTTCACCAGCCAAGTGATTATAACTCTCTGAAGGGTCAGATGATTATCAGCATTGTGTAGCAATTAAATATTTTTAAATTAAGTCATAGAGACTGGGCTTTTTCAGACATAACGCTATCACACACATAATAGACAATAGTATAGTGTAAAGATAAATTTTATATGCACTAGGAAACCAAAAATTATTTGGCTCACTTATTGTGATAGTCTTATTGGGTGGTCTGGAACTGAACCTGCAATAGCTCTAAAGTATGCCTGTGTCGGTTACAAACTCCATCACACACTACTATAATTTTTGTTTAAAAAGTCATGTGTATTTTATCATTTTTATTATTAGTATTATTATGTAGAAGTCCAGCTCCATTGCCCAGGTTGAAGTGCAGTGGCGATCATGGCTCACTGCAACCTTGACCTCCTAGGTTCAAATGATCCGTACACTTCAGCCTCATGAGTAGCTGGGACTATACGCACATGCCATCACACCTAGCTATGTTTTTACTTTTTTAAAAAATATATTTTCCTGTAGAGATGGCGTCTTGCTATGTTTCCCAGGCTGGTCTCAAACTCCTGGAAGATCCTCAAGTGATCTTCCCACCTTGGCCTCCCAAAGTGCTAGAATTACAGGCATGAGTAACTGCACCCAACCAAAAGTTATGTATATTTTAAAGAAATCAAGGATTTAACCATATAATTAATTTCTTTTATATTCGGTTCATATTTATGATTTTTAGTATTCCTCACTCCTTTCTGAATATCTAGATTTTGATCTGACATTACTTCCCTATAGTCTAAAGAACTTCATTTATATTTCTTGAAGTATAAGTCTACTGTAAACAAATTGTTTTTCATTACTTAAAAACATCTCCAGTCAGCCAGTTTTTGTTCTTTTTTGAAAGATATTTTCACTGGAGATAGAATTCTGGGTTAACAGCTTTTTTTTTTTCTTTCTTTCTCCAACATTTTAAAAATGTTACTCTCATTTTTCCATCTACTCTTTTACAAATTCTGTAAATCAGGCTTCACTCACCTATTGTTTCACTATAGGTAATGTTTCGTGTGTTTTTCTTCCGTGACTGCTTCTCAGTCTTTCTCATCTTCGGTTTTCAGCAATCTGACTGTGACATAGCTCATTTTTGTTTCATTGGTTCATTTGCTTTGTTCTGTCTTTTCAATCTTGCTTGAAGCTTGCTGAGTGTCCTGAATCCATATGTTTGTTTTTCACTAAATTTTGAAAACTTTTTCCCATTATTTCTTTTTCACCATAATTGTTCCATTTTATTATTAGTTCCTGTTGTTAATCTCTTCCTATGTTTAATTTATAAATTAAGCTTCATCATAGGTATGGATGTATAGGGAAAAAATGTAGCATATTGTATACAAGGTTTGGTAGTATGTAGGGTTTAAGGCACTCACTGGGGGTCATAGAATGTATCTGCTGCAGATAAGTGGGGACTACCTATCCAATATACTTTTATTAATCATAGTCACCACACTGTGCGTTAGATCTCCAGACTCATTCACCTTGCATGGCTCAAACACTGTACCCTTTGGCCAACAACTCTTCTCTACTCCCTCCCGCCTTGATTCGGGTCTATGGCAACCATTATTCTACTCTCTGCTTCTAGGATTTTCACTATTTTAGATTTTACATAGAAGGGAGATCATATAGCATTTATCTTTCTGTGTCTACCTTATTTCCTTTAGCATAGTGTCCCCTAGGTTCACCCATGTTATTGCAAATGCCAGAATGTCTTTCTTTTTTAAGGCTGAATAGTATTTCATTGCATATTTTATACCATGTAAAAATGTATATATATATACATATGTATATATATATATATATATATATCACATTTTCTTTATTCATTCAGCCAATAACAGACATTTAGGTTGTTTCCATATCTTGGTGATTGTGAATTCTGCTGCAGTCAACATGGGAGTGCAGATGTCTCTTTGAGATACTGATTTTATTTCCTTTGGATACACGCCTACCTGTGGGATTGCTGGAACATATGGTAATTCCATTTTTATATTTTTGGGGAACCTCCATTCTGTTTTCCATACAGACTGCACCATTTTACATTTCCACCAACTGTACACAAGGGTCCCAATTTATTCACATCCTTGGGAAGACTTGTAATTTCCTGTCTTTCTGATAGTAGTCATGATGTGCGATGATAGCTTGTGGTAGTAAATTGCTATATTTTATACTGGTTTAATCGCTCTCTTTTTAAAATAAAAATGAAGTAAAAAATTTTAAAAAAGAAAATGGACAAAGGACCTGTATAGACATTTTTTTTTCTAGAATAACATACAAATGGCCTTCATATGCTTGAAAGGTGTTCAACATCACTAATCATCAGGGAAGTGCAAACCTATTATTTATTTAAATATTTTTTCCTGCCATATTCATTCTTTGTTTCTTCTGGGACACAAATTACAAGAGTCAACTTGATATTGCCCTAGAGTCCACTAAGATTGTCTTTTTTCCTTTTCTCTGTATTGACTACTTTCTATTGCTCTACTTTCAGGTTCACTGAACCTTTCTTCTGCCATACCAATAGACTGTTAAACCCATCCAGTAAATTTTTCACTTCAGCACGGTTCTGTTCCAGAATTTCCATTTAATTATAGTTTCTATCCATCTGCTAAGATTCCTTTTCTATTCATTCATTAAGACCATATTTTTCCTTTAAATCTTCCCACAAATTTCTAGTAGACAATGTAATATTTTTATCCGTCAATTCTAGTATCTTATTCAGCTTGAGGTCTGTTTTTATTGATTATTTTTCTTTTGACTGTAGCTCTTATATTCTTGTTCCCTTCAAATGTTGATTAATTTTTTCTTACACATGGGACCTTGCAAATAATAGATTTCAGTGATTCTGTATTCTGTTACCTTTCCTTGCATGTTGACTTTTGTTCTAGAGGGTAATTTGGCTAGAGAGCCTTTGTCTCCCCTGAAGTGCATAGCAGATAAAATCTCTGTTCAGTTCTTTCAGTCTCTGTTGGACCTCCCAGATTCTCCGTGCAGAAACATAGCTGCGAGATCAGCAGAAGATTTAAATGAAGTGCACATGTGTATTCGCGGGGCTCCCACCTTTGCTGCTCCTCTCTTCTGGAATTTTATGCCTTATTTCCAGGCTCCTGTAACAGCCCCCAGAGTCAGACCTCTAACTGCTATCTGATTTTTCAAGCTTGTAAGCTGGCAATCTTCTTAAATCCTGGTCGCCCCATACGATGTGGACAAGGTGGTGCCCTTAGGCAAAAAACCACACAGATGCAAATATCACCCAGTATAGGCCGCCTTATTCAAGGGTTGTTTTCCCTGTGTAGTCTACCCAATATTGGTCATTCGCCAGTGGCTTCAAATATTTTTATAATAGTTTTCTTTTTCTTATGGGAGGTTATTCTGATTATAGCTACTCTGACATCGTTCTATAGTGTCTAATAGCACATATTACGTGGTCAAATTTACAGTTACCAGGTATGTGACTGTTTAAATGGTTTATATATTGTTAAATATGGCTACTTTAAATATTTCTTAAAAATAATAGCTGACTACCATTTTGAATTGTCAGATAAGGCCATAGTTTGAAATAGATCAAAAGGTCAAAGTAGAGGAATATTTGGATAACTTTGAAACTGAAGTGGGTGTAGTAGGAAAATGTTCTAGCTTGCTTAAGTAAATAGCCACATTACAAACATTTCAGTGTGCTGGGAGAAAAACTGACACTCTAGATGATCATAAAATGCCACCCAAGGAGGAAAGGTGAATTTAATTAAAAAATGAGGACATGAATTTATGTTCCTTTGTCTATTTATGATTCTGCATAAGAAAAAACACATTCTTAAGAACTGAAGTGAGGTATAATAGAATAACTTATAATATAAATTATTATATTTATATCATAAATTATAATATAATAATTTTAATAAATTATATTATAAATTATAATAAAATAAATTTAATAAATTATTAAATATAATAATTTAATAAAATTTGCATAATAGTCTCTAGTGGGGATTTTTTATTTCATTTTGACATTACTTATGATTATTGGTTATTAAATTTATTTATATCTCCCATTTATAAATTAGGCTTTCTGTCTGTAATTGATGTTGCTTTTGTATCTGTTTGCACAAACCCCAAAGTGCTTGTGATTTATTTGTTTATCTTAAAGATGGAATGAGAAGGCTTACTGTACCTTTAAGACTATAAAGAATCTTGACATTGTTCTGCAGGACAGTTTGGAGAGTGGTGCTGTCTGAGGCTCTCACGCTGTGAAGAGTTTCATCCTATTCACAAAGCACTGGGCTGCTTGGGGGCAGAATCAGATCCCTGACCCAGACAGCAGAGCTAGCATGATGGAGAGCACAGCCCTCGTTTTCAAGGCTATTATTCTTGTTATTCTTAGTCTGAAACTGTGCCCAGGAATATAGAAGCTCTCCCCGAAAGCTGTTGTGGGCAGACTTCTCAAATCCCAGCAGGAGCTGCCCTCCAATGGCCAATGGTTCCTGCTACTCTGCTGAGCAAAGGTGGCACGCGCCCCCCTCTTCAGCCTGGATTGTCCTGAGTCTGCTCAAAGATCCCCACAGCGTCCCTCTCCGATAGGAGAAAAGGGCAGACCCTTTCCTAGGAGATGGAGGAGCCAGAGATTATTCTGAGTGCTCCTCATCTCAACCCTCAGACTACTTGTCACTGCTTCTAGACATGGAACAGACACAGGCACCCTCAGCATAGGAACAACGAGCTTTCACCATGACAAAGAATGAAAGAAAACATCTCCTCTGAGGGAGCGTCCACCATACGGCAAAGTGTGTCACTTTGGGCACAAAATTACTGAAACCCTACCATGTTATTTTTGAAATCTCTTAAATCTCCTTCGATAACCACAACTCCGTCAATCCTATTCTGGTATCGTTAGGTTGCATTGATTTTTCTGAAGGTTGGGTTTTTATTATGTTGGCAGTGGGGAGAGAAAGAAGCTATTGATAGCAAAGGTATAGTTTAATCTGTATCACTAAACTAAAATCAGGACATATCATTCAATGAAGAATTTATATGCCACTTCTAAGTATAAAAATAAATCCTGGCAGATGAGACTTGAGTATCAAAATATTGGAATTTTCAAGATAATATTATAGTTTATGGGGCCACTACATGAAAGTGTTTCAGAAAACTCAGGGTCACGTCGGAATATTCGGAGCATATAGTCACCATGGGTGTAGTTTACAGAGCAACAGTTTATTGAAGAACTGCTTTGGGTTTTTCTCTGAATGTTTTACAAAGAGCAGGGAGTCAGAAAGATGAGGTGAGACTGCTGTGATTGTGTCAATGGACAAGGCCCACAGAAACTCTTATAATCACTGTAGCTGTATAAAACCACACAGTGTGACTTGCTTGGGAAAATATTCCTTCAAAACCAACAAAGCAAAGATTCTGTTGTAATATATTTTCATAAAAATAAAATATTCAACAAAACAAAAACATCTAATGTGCGTTTTCTCCGTATCCCCAGTTCTGTCCCAAAATTGTGGGGTAAATGGCATGGAAGAGAAAAACTGAAAAGAGTTCTGGGAACCTCAATTCCTCAAAGACCTAGAAATAGACATTCCATTTGACCCAGCAATCCCATTACTGGGTATACACCCAAAGGATTATAAATCGTTCTACTATAAGGACACATGCACACGAATGTTCATTGCAGCACAGTTTACAATAGCAAAGACCTGGAACCAACCCAAATGCCCATCAATGATAGACTGGACAGGGAAAATGTGGCACATATACACCATGGAATATTATGCAGCCATCAAAAACGATGAGTTTGTGTCCTTTGTAGGGACAT
>PVKP010029486.1:0-28962 GCA_004027715.1 Plecturocebus donacophilus
CGCTCATTCCTCCACACGCTCATTCCTCCACACGCTCATTCCTCCACACGCTCATTCTTCACACTAGATATGATCCTCCCCCAAGTCTTTTCTGACCTCGTTGCCACACTTGCCGTGTCAACTCTTTAGCCCTTGACCCTTTAACACAATCATCTCCTACCTCAAGGCCCTTGTACCTCTTGTTCTTGCTACCTGCGGTGTTTTCAGCTGAGATATCCACCTG
Organism: Plecturocebus donacophilus; assembly: GCA_004027715.1. Classification (NCBI taxonomy): domain Eukaryota; kingdom Metazoa; phylum Chordata; class Mammalia; order Primates; family Pitheciidae; genus Plecturocebus; species Plecturocebus donacophilus. Next base: position 224 of record PVKP010029486.1, read on the forward strand.
TCTCATCCTTCACTTTATCCAGATCTCGGCCAAAATTGTCACAATTTCAGAACTCCTTTTCTATGAAAGCTATGCCATTTCCAATAAATGCCATTTTATTTTTTTCCTAAGACTTTTTCCCACTGAACTTGTTATTTGTTTATTTAGCGTTTGTCTATCTCAACCCAACCATTCCCTACACACTCACATACACACACTCTCCCTGAATCCTCACCTATCATCATCCATATTCTCACTCTCACAATGTTGCAGACAAGTATGTCCTTCCTGGTCTCTCTCCTTGAATGAGTATGTTCATGGGAACAGGGCAGGGTTGGTTTTTTTTTGAGGGGGGCCGGGGGCAGTGGATGCATCTTTAATGCCTAGGGCAGTACCTAGCACATGATGAAACTTTGACAGTTAATGAAAAAACAAAAGGGAAAAAGAAAGTAGAGGAGGAAAAAATGGGAGGGATAAAAGCAAAGGAAGAAAGAAGTCATACATGATCTTGTTTTTTTTCATGTATGTTAACTAAACGTGGTTACAGTGACTTCAGGTTCTTAGAGCTACTTCCCATGGTCTAGCAATGCTGCTATCAATGCTTGCTAAAAACATTCCTGACACAGAAGTTACCACTTCCTGACTTTCCCATTCTGTGCATTCTCACATTTTGCTTTTGCTATGGCTTCTACCCATTTTCTCCTTTTTGTCCAAAAAGGTCATCTCCACCAGAAAGCCTTTTCTAGCCAACCTGAAAAAATGGGGTTCTTGTTTATTTTCCTATTCACTTGAACTGATCACTTGTACCAGGGCATTTGATTTGGCTTGTTTAACCTTAAGGAAGGGTGGCATCTGTTATGCACTGCCCAGGCCTTTGTCCATAGCATGGGCATCGTAAGCAGGTCCTCCCTCTGAAGATCTGCCATTCAAATTTAAAGCATCAGTGAGAACTCCCCTCCCCACTGCTCATGCCACAGACACACAGCACATGTTTCTCTCTAGCACTGAATTTCCCTCTTTATTTCCCCGATAACATTAGGAAGGTGAGTGCCTCTAAGGTAAATGTGCAAATAGGTTTCCTCTTGGTGACCAACTCAGATAAATTGGTCATGTCTGCCTTTAGTGCTGTGTTGAGAAAATGTAAAACTGTCTGAGCACAGTGAGAAAGTGAGCAGTTATCAGTTAACAATGACTGCCCTAGGCACAACAATGGGGATGTTGTGATACCATGGTTCATGTTTGCCATCCCTTCCCTGATAGAATCTAACAATCTCTATGTTTGTATCCAAATAAGTCACAGCAATTATTCTTATATTACTCATTGATCTTTTATTAGAGGCAAGTCCAAACAGAAGACTTTTCTTTGCCTGCCACGTTGTACAAATGAGGATAAATAGATTTGAAGTCCCTGTGAATGAAGGAACATCCTACCATTGTAAGAATTGTCAGCTCATTTGAAAATATGAATATCCTCCTGCAGTCATTCTAGGATACCACCTCTGTTATTTCTTCCTGAGATAGAATAATATTATTAATGATAATGATACAAATAAAAGTAGTATATACTGTTATATAGTAGGGCACAGCTGTCCTCTATTTTTGTCTTCGACCAAAAATATTTTTAGATTTGTTTTCAGAATCCCTTTTCATCCATTGCTGCAAACCTGTCCCAAATCTCACTTCACCTTTTGCTCCTTCCACCTTAAAGAGTACGATGTTAGTCCATTAAGTGTTGCTGTAAAGAAATACCCAAGGCTGGGTAATTGCTGAAGAAAAAAAGGCTTCCTTGGCTCATGATTCTGATGGTTGGCAAGTTCCAGATTGAGCATCTGCATCAGGTATGAGCCTCGGGCTGCTTCCAAAAGGTGAAGGGGAGCTAGTCTGTGTAGAGATCACATGGTCAGAGATGGAGCAAGAGAGATGGAGAGAGTGCAGGCTCTTTCTAACAACCAGCTCTTGTGGAAAATAGCAGTGTGAGAACTCACTCACCCCCAAGGAAGGACATTCATCTATTCATGAGGGATCCAACCCCATGACCCAAACACCTTCCATTAGGCCCCACCTCCACCAGTAGGGATAATATTTCAACATGAGGTTTTGAGGGAACAAATAGCCAAACCATAGCAGGTACTCAGGTTTTCAAATGTGTTTCTTCTTTGAGATGACCTAAAATCACTTGTTCCCACACTTTGAATAAGTTTCCCTGATTTTACCTCTTTGAGCACCTGCCCAGGCCCATCCTATACCTACCTTCTTAATTCTTTTTTTTGTTGAGAAATGATTCATATAACATAAAACTCACCTTTGAGAATAGTACACTTCATTTGTTTTTAGTATATTTACTATTTTGTGCAACTATCACCGCTGTCTAATTCCAGAATATTTTCATCATCCCCTAAAGAAACCCCATACCCATCGGCAGTTACTCTCCATCCTCCCCTCCCTACAACCCCAGCAACCCTCATCTGCTATCTATCTCTGTGGGTCTATTCTAGATATTTCATATAAATGGCATTGTATAGTATATGGCCTTCTACATATGACTTCCTTCCCTTAGCATAAAGTCTTCAAGGTTCATCCATATTGGAGCCTGTATCAGTATTTCATTGCTTTTTATGGCTGAATTACTATTACGTTTGGGTACACCACATCTTGTCTATCCATTTATCAGTTGATGGACATTTGAGTTGTTCCTACTTTTTGACTATCATGAACAATGCTGCGATGAAGATTTGTGTACACATTTTTGTGTAAATGTATGTTTTCAATTATCTTGGTTATATACAGTAGTCCTCCTTAATCCATGGTTGTACTTTCCATAATTTCAGTTACCCATGGTCGCTGAGGTCTGACAAATGAGTACAGTGCAATAAGGCATTTTGAGGCCAGGCACAGTGGCTCATGCCTGTAATCCCAGCACTTTGGGAAGCCAAGGCAGGCAGATCACTTGAGGCTAGGAGTTTGAGACCAGCCTGGCCAACACGACAAAACCCCATCTCCACTAAAAACACAAAAATTAGCCAGGCCTGGTGCATGCTTGTAATCTCAGCTACTTGGGAGGCTGAGGCACAAAAATTGCTTGAACTCAGGAGGCAAAGGTTGTAGTGAGCCGAGATTACACCATTGCACTCCAGCCTGGGCAACAGAGTGAGAGTCTGTCTCAAAAATAAAAAGAATTTTGAAAGAGAGACGGGCACCATATTTATATAATTTGTGTTGTGATATATTGTTATTATCTATTTTGTTATTTATGTATTACTATGCATAGTATATAAATTTAACTTTATCATAGGTATGTAGGTATAGGAAAAACTGTGTATATGTGTGTGTTTGTGTGTATATGTGTGTATGTATGTTTAACCAAAAAAGTAAAAGTATGCATATGTGTGTATATATATAATATATAATATAAAAATGTATGTGCATATAATATATATCACATATATTGTATATCTAAAAGATTCAGTACTATGGGTGGTTTCAAGCATCTACTGTGAATCTTTGAATGTATCCCCTGCAGACAAGGCAGGACCACTATACCCAGGAGTGCAGTTGCTGGGTCATGTGGTAATTCTGTGTTTGACTTATTGAGGGAAGCAATGCAAGTGTTTCCCACAGTATCTGCACCCTTTTACATTCCTTCCAGCAACATGTGAGTTTTCCAATTTCTCCATGTCCTCACCAACACTTGCTGTTTTCTGTTACTATTATAGCCATTATAGTAGTGGGAAATGATACCTCATTGTGGTTCTCATATGCTTTTCCTTAATCACTAATGATGTTAGGCATCCTTTTGTAGACTTATTGGCCAATTGTGTATCCTCTTTGAAGACATATTGATTCAGATCGTTTGCCCACTTATTAATTGGCTATCATTTTATTGTTCAGTTTAAGTGGTGTGTATATATTTTTCATACTAGACATTTAAGAGATACGCAGTTTGCAGAGTTTATTTTCAAAAAAGTTTTTACTTTTTGACAGTGTCTTTTGCCATGAAATATTTTTATTTTTGATGAAGTCCAATTTATCTACTTTTTCTTTGAATGATTGTGTTTTTGGTGTCGTATTAAGAACCTGTTGCCTAATCCAATGGCAAGCACATTTATGTCTGTACTTCCTTACAAATATTTCTGTTCTTATGTTTAAGTCTTCAATCCATTTTGAGTTAATTTTTGTGTGTGTTATTAAGTAGAGGGCCGTATGAGTCCTTTACATATAGATACTCTGTTGTCCCAGTATCATTTGTTGAATAGACTATTATTTCTCCCACTGAATGGTTTGGCACCTTGTTGCAAATTGATCATAACTGTGTCAATTTATTGCTGATCCTCAATTTTATTCTATTGTCTTTATTGCTGCCTTTATTGCCGCCTTATTATATCTTTGTAGTTAATTATGAAGCCAGGAAGTGTAAGGCCCACAAATTTGTTCTTCTTTTTCAAGGTTGTTTTGCCTATTTGGGACTTTTTGCCTTTCCATTTGAAATTTTAAGATCAGCTCTCCAGGATTGTGCTGAATCTGAGATCAGTAGGGAATATTTCCATCTTCATAATATTGTCCTCCAGTCCATGAACACGAGATGCTTTTCCATTTATTTAGATCTTTAATTTCTTTTAGCAATGTTTTGTAGTTTTCATTGTACAAGTCTTTTACTTTTCTGGTTAAACATATTCCTAAGTATTTTTTGATACTACTGTCAGTGAAATTGTTTTTCACAGTGTTTTAAGGCTTACATCATTTTCCTTCCATAGGTTCATCTTTCTGTCTAAAAAATCCCATTTCTCAAGTTGGTTATCTCATATCACATGCTTATTTAATTGCCTTAACAGTGATTTGAACACCTGATATCTAAGAGAATACTTTCTGATGTAGATAAGGAAAAAACAGGGATGGGCTCAGAGTCAGTCTTTATGAACTCATTTTCCTTCCTCCAAGTAAGCCAAGTCAAGTCACATCTTACTGTGTTCCCTCCTAGAGCAGAGAAACCATTAGGAAGATTAAACTGCCCATGACTATTTGTCTCCTAAAGCCCCTATATCATTTTTGTCACCTTGTGTCTTTTTTGAAGGGTCTTTTTCTAGAAATCTTTTCTGTGATTTTCCAGACTCCTGCTATCCCAGTGTCCAAATTGGGGCCATCCTTTCTTGCTACTCTTTTACTATTATTTTCCAGAGTTTTCCTCCTTCTATCTTTCTGTTTACAACAGATCTCTAATGCATATCTAAAAATCAGGAGATTATACGTGTTTAGCAATGGCTTTAAAATAGCTAATGCTAATGCTGAGGTCCTCATGGGCTGTAACCTGGTTTTATTAATTTCTGCATCTCTACAGCTCCTCTGTTTGCTGCAGTGTGTGCTAAATAAATATTTGTGAAATAGACAAGAAAAGAACCATCTGTGTAGACTCACACCAGTTTAAAGCAAGGACCAATGCGGAGTCAAATCATGTGCATTTTACTCTCAGATTGGCTGAGAAACAACTTAGGCTTCTCTTAAACATTTTCTTTTTTGGTGGACAACTATGTAAATCAGTAAATAATGTGAGAATTTTCATAGTCTCAGAGAAAATAGCTGCTCTTCCATAACTGCAGTTGCAGGTTATACTCCAGAGAGTGACATTTACAATTATGACTCATATGTTTTACCACATAATAATTTCTATTGTTTGAAAGCAAATTTCGCATGTTCTAGAGTTAAAAGATCAGTGTGAGCTATAAGTGTACCTTTCTCTGTCTATTCTTAATATCTTGTGCTTTCTCTAGTTTTAGTGTTTTCCTGGCTTTTATGGACTAGTGCCTTTGATTTCCCTTTTTGCTAAAAAATATTTCCCATTTGAGAAAATGAAGCATGGCTCTGAATCTTCCATCTGCAGAATATTTCTATCTTTCAGATATTTTCCCAGGGAAGCCACCAGTCAGTTGATCATTTTCAGCCTGCAATCCGTATAGTTACATCTGCAGCTGAGGAGGATGTTGAGGACTCCATAGCAACACCATCTGTCCCTTCACAGAAGGTTTTCTTTCAGATAAAGATGGGAGATGTTAGTTATCATTAGGCAAGTTGCATGCTGGGATCAGAAAATGATTTGATTTCCCAGGATTTGTGCACCAGTAACTACTGTTGGCCATGTGGTTATCATGAATTTAGGGGAAGTCGAAATTAACACTGCTATCATGGGATATCATTTTTTGTACGAGAACAGGAGTCAGAAAACTACAGGCTGTGGATCAAATTCAGCCTGTGACCTGATAATAAAGTTTTATTGGAACATAGCCATGACCGTTCATTTATGTATTGTCTATGGTTGCTTTTAAAATATAACAGAATTGAATAGTCATGACAGAAACTTTATGGCCTGCAGAGGCTAAAATATTTACTATTTAATCCTTTACAGACAAAGTTTGCCTACCCCTGTACTGGAAGATTATTAGAAGAAGATTTGCTTTCACTAAATCTGTATGACTTTTATGTGAGGCACATGTCCATTTGAGATTTGAAAATGTTAACTTACAACAGAGTAGCACTGCCTCCAGGAAGTCTTCCATGATACTTTCCCTCTGCCTCCCTATCAAGCTGTACATAGTATTCTTTTCCCGTCCTCCTGTTATATTGTGGACAGGTCTCAATTACTTTATATATCTTATTATGTAACTTTAATAACTTAATATCTAAAATCATCTCTGTGTCTTTTTTTTCCCCTCTAAACCTGTGAAAATTCTCACATTATATCCTGATTTGGAGAGTTGTCCATCAAAAATAGAAACATTATTCTTCTTGAGGGAGGACTGTGTATTTTTTGCATTCCCAGTGCCTAATATTAATACATGGGATGAAAAAAGAGTTCAAAAATGTTGAAAGAGTGAATAAATGGACTGAGTGTGTTATTATTAAAATATACATAGATAGATAATTTAACTCTCTTTTAAAGGCAGCTTGAGATATTAATTAAGTGTGTGGCCTCTGGACGCCAGTAACTTACAATGAAAGCCCATTCTACCAGTTTTTGGCTCTGAGTCTTTGGCCAAGTTACTTATCCTCTCCCATGTCAGCTTCCTTACCTGAAAATAGCAATATTGCCTCCCTCCTATATTGGTGGAGAAGACAAAATCATATAATCTGTGCAAAGCTTTAACATGGCACCAGGCACATACTAAGTATCCAACATTTCATGGCCATCACTGGTGGTGATTCTCATTTCTTTTAAACAAAATTCAACTCCCTGTCATATTGCTGTCCCTTTTGCCACACTTCTAATTTACTGCTTTGATGTGTGTATGACTATGTCCTTCATGCAAATAACCAACTTTTAAATTCCTGTTCTGTGTCAGACACTGACTGCACCAATCACCAGGGGTAGACAGATGGATCAGATGTTATAATGATCCTTAAGTATTTCGTAATCTAGTACACTGAGCCTAAATCTGCCACTTAGGAAAGTATGTGAAGCTCAGTCACAAAAGGGAATCAGAGATTGATAATAACTGGTAATTACTGACCTTTAATTTTTATAATGAGAGAGCAAAGCCCTAAGTGAATAGAATGATACTATACCTAAGGAATTTTAAACATCAGCCAATTTTAAACAACAAGCAATGGTATTGCAGGGAGAGAAGCATCCTGATCCCCAACAAATGTGAAAACACTGTTTCTGTCTATACTTGCAGATGACTCTGAGTAAAAAAGATGCTCAGGTGTTCTGACCTGGGAAAAGTTCTATACTCGTTGGTCTTCAGCAAGATGTGATTAACAGGACATTAGAAGGCAAAAGCCAGCATTTTGGTGGATGGATTGCCAAAACCATTTGCTTTGTGAAGAATAGAACTAAAAGCTCCTGTTGTGCATCTGAGGGACATGAGTTGAACCCCAGCTCTACTATTCACTGGCTAAATGACCTTATACACTCCCTTTCTTTCTTGGATTTTTCATCTGTAAAATGTAAATGGTCATTGTATTGACTTTATCGCAAGTGGTTGATGTTAGTTTTAGCCTATAGCTTTAGGAACACAGGCCCAATTTCAAAAGTCACCCTGGCTGTCTCAGACTGGGAGATTTTCCATTGTGAAGACAGCCAACTGGGAACACCCCCATCTGTCATCCTTCCCTTCTCTGGGCTCTGTTTCTGCCTGGTGCTTCTTCAGGGTATGACCACACCAATGTAACAAAGGTATCAGTAGGTCAGACAGCAGTGTCTCATCGGTACCCTACAACTTGCAAAGTAGAATTTGGGTTAAAACAAACGAAAGATGCATGCTGTCTAGATAGATGTTGAGGGTACTTCTGCATGAAAAATCTATGGTGACCCAGGTAAATTATTTGCACAGGAGGCAGACTAGAACAATAATTAAAATACAGACTGGAGAATAGGACGTTTCAAATTTTCCACTTTCTAGTAGTGAGACTTGGTAAGTTACCAACCTCTCCTCAGCCGCCTCCTCTGCAAAATGGGAATAGTAATGCCTGGCTCTCTAAGGATACCTTGAGAATTAAAGAGTATAGCATCGTCCTCAGTAACAGTGGCTGTTAGGCAAGATACTGAATTCCTAAACTTTTATAGGAGACACTCATACTATTCACTAATCTTTAGCCTGTTAGAAATCTGTGCCCATGTAAAGGAATTTACCTTCCCACAGACTTTTCAAGAGGATTTTGAGCTTCAGATTCTGAGGGTACTGAGAACACTGTGTTTTCAGTAAAACAGTGTCAGTGTCAGTTTCTGTCTAATGATATTTATCAAGTCTAAGGAGTAAAGTTATGAGTCTCTTTATATTTTTCCCTCCAATAGAAGAGAAAAAAGGACAATGTCAGAAGTTTCCATAAAAAGCCTCCATGGTAATAGAGGTTAGAAGTTAGAAATGTAAGTATAGATTGCCATGGTGATGCAGTTAGGGTTCTGTTATGAGCTTGTTTTATTTATGGTTAGCTATTCCTATCGGTTTTCTTTCATCACCTTTGGTTTTTCTCAAATTACAAAACAATTAAAGAATTTGGCAAGGAAAATAAGCCAGATGTAACAGTTTCCTCTTACATCTCTTAATAGAAGCAAACATGCTGTAATGAGATTTTTTTTTTCCCTTCCATCAAAATTGCAGCCTCCCCCAAGTTCTCAGCTGCAGAGCGGTAGCAAAGCCCCTTGAAAGCAGAAAAGCCTTTACTCTCAATGGAATGTAATTAAATTTAAATAATGTTGCATCAGCTGGTTGAAGAGGGAAATCTGGAAAGAAAATCTTCTAATTTCTGAAATTTACTCCAGGCAACACCCAGAAATTCTGCTAAGTGTTGATACGAGGTTTCCATATGATGATGGCATTAATGCACCTGTAGGCTGTATTTACATGGCAATGAAGGGGGCTCAAGAAATTCATAAAACTGGAAGTCTATGTAATAGAAAACAGTTTAAAATTCTGATTCAGATAGAATTTACAGCCCATTAGTAAGTTAATATTGGATAATCATTGCTGTTTAGAATAAGACTTCTTATTTTTCCCTCACTCTCTGTGATCTAAGCAAATGAAATTTACTGAAGGTAATCTTAATTTTAAAAAACAATATAGTGTAGTAAAATGGTTACAAACAGTGGCTTTGGAGTTACACAAACTTCTGTCCATTCAAATCTTCGTCCTGCCTATGGTTTTTTTGGATCAACTTATGTAAGTCAGTTTACATCTTTGATCTTTAGTATTCTTCCTTTCTTTCTCTTTCTTTCTTTCTTTTTCTTTCTTTCTTTTCTTTTTTTCTTTCTTTTCTTTTCTTTCCTTTCTTTTTCTTTCTTTCTTTCTTTCTTAGATAGAGTTTCACTCCTTGTTGCCCAGGCTGGAGTGCAGTGGAACAATCTTGGCTCACTGCAAACTCTACCTCACAAGTTCAAGTGATTCTCCTGTCTCAGCCTCCCGAGTAGCTGGGATTACAGGTGCCCACCACCTCACCTGGCTAATTTTCATATTTTTAGGACAGATGGGGTTTCACCATGTTTGCCAGGCTGGTCTTGTACTCCTGACCTCAGGTGATCCACCCACCTCAGCCTCCCAGAGTGCTGGGATTACAGGCGTGAGCCATCACGCCCAGCCTGATTTTCAGTTTTCTCATCCAAAAGACAGATGTGGGATGATACAGTCTATAACTAATGATGAGGATTATTAGGTTGAAATGTCCAATGAATGTAAAGCTCTTCCCTTGGCATATACAATATACTCAATAATTGCTGCTATTATAATTATTTACTAGGCATTGACATTCAGTAAACTTATCAATTGGAATTCATTCCAAGGGGAAGAAAAATACACAGATACAATCAGTCTTAATGAAGTTATGATTGAATCAAAGAAAATCTGAAGAGATTCTTTTCTATAACTCTCACCTCCATACAGAGCATATTGCCCTTCTGTTAACAGGATTTGATTCTTCTACATTATGGGGCTTTGGAAGTTATTTCCTAACCCTGGCCCTCAGGTTTCCCTATCTGTAAATTATGCAGTCAGAGTAGATGCCCTCTGAGGACCCTTCCAGGTCTGGCTTTCTGTCCTCCCAGAAGATTCTCTGAGCAGATTCCAAGCCATTTTTGAAGCCATGACTAGAGCTAATCATCATTGCCTGAATAAATTAAAAATAATGAGTGGCTCTTCATTTGAAAGAATTAACCAGTAACACCATAGCAAAAGACTGGCTGCAATGCATGCAACTTTGTGTTAGCCCTGTAAGCAAAGCAGTGAAACTCAAAGAGAGGTTTCTCTGATGATTCAGGCTCTGATAATTTGTTTTTGATGTGTTTGAAATATAGATCAGAACTGTTCCTGTTAGGGCAGTGGCCAGTGTCACCTGCTTTTCTCAAGGTAGAAATAATCAACTTAATGGTACTGAATGGACTTAAGTGGTTTTTCAGTGTCTGAGTGGGTTACTCAGGTCACTCCTTTCAGTAAGAGTATAATCTGCAAATGGACCAAATTTTGTTCTATATGACATAGTTGGGATATTTTTTTTCTTTCTTTCTTTTCATGTTTTAATGTGGTCTTATGGAAAGAAGGCTAAATTTAGAGTTAAGAATTTGGGTTTAAATCTCAGCTCACATTCATGATCTTGGATAAATTAGTCTTTCATTAAGTTTAAGCTGCTTTATCTTTCAAATAAAGGTATTCTTCCATATATTAAAGGATCACCATGAAGATTAAATAAGATAACTCATGCAAAGCCCTCAGGCACATGTATTGTACAAGGAGAGCACTGAATAAATAAACAAATGACTCTTCATTTATTCTTTTATTCAACAAATATCTACTAAACATTCGGATGTACCAGGTACTGTTTTAGCTACTTGGGAGACATTAAAAACCAAAGTAGACCAGGATTCTGTACCTGTGGAGCTTAATTTCTAGTGAGGAAGACAGACAATAAACAATAACCGTAGCAAAGTAAGTAAATTATGTAATATATGCAAAGATAATAATTACTGTGGGAAGAAAGAAAATTGTAGTATATAGGTTATAAAGGGCCTGGGGAAAGTGAGTTTGGGGAAAGTGTAGAATTAAGGAGAGTGGTCAGAATGGGTCTCTTGTGCAGTGGCCACTTAAGCAAGCACATGAAGGTGGTAAGGAAATAACAAAATGAGAGTATTTACTGGAAGACGTATCCTGGCCAAAGTGCAAAGGCAAGAACATCTTGTCGCATTGAGGTACAGCCTGGAGGCCAGTGGGGCTGAAGCTGACTGACCCAGGGGACTGTAGCAGGAGATGGTCAGGGAGGTGTGTGGACCTTCTAGGGCCTCGCAGGTGACTGGGAAGGTGTTAGTTTTCACTCTGAGGAAGAAAGGGAGACTTTGAAAGATTTTGAGCAGAGGAAACACAGTATTTGACTTATATATATTTTTTTAATGACCACTCAAGTTGCTGTTTTAGGGCAACAGTGGGGCTGGGAGCTGAGATAGGCCATTGCTAAGTCCAGGAGACCGGTGATGATGGTCTGAGCCGTGAGGTGGTAAGGAGTGATCGGAGGCTGAATACAGTTTAAAGGACTTTAGTCTTTATATAGTTAAGTATAATTTATATATTATAATTTATATTCTTATACATACTATTTTATATATTTAAATATATCTTAAATTTTATTTAAATACCTTTAAATTACCTTCCATTTTTTGGATTGTAGTAACAATATTTACCTAATTAAATTAAGAAACCAATTAACAAGTAGATAGTGATGTTAGACTATTATTATTATTATTATCATCATTATTAGACGGAGTTTTGCTCTTGTTGCCCAGCTTGGAGTACAGTGGTGTGATCTCAGCTCACTGCAACCTCCACCTCCCAGGTTCAAGTGATTTTCCTGCCTGAGCCTCCTGAGTAGCTGGGATTATAGGTACCCACAACCACGCCCGGCTAATTTTTGTCTTTTTAGTAGAGATGGGGTTTCACCTTGTTGGCCAGGCTGGTCTTGAATTCCTGACCTCAAGTGATCCGCCCTCCTGGGCCTCCCAAAGTGCTGGGATTACAGGTGTGAGACATAGCACCCAGCCGGTAGACCATTATTAACACTTACTCTTAAGTAGACACTGTGCTAAGTACCCATCGCCCCCATGAGATAGGTACAATCATTAACTCCTTTTAACAGATAATGAGTCCGAGGCACAGAAAGACCAAAGAATATAACCCAGGTCCCATGGCATCATGGTGGTAGAGCTGGGAGTCAGACCCTGTGGGTTCGACACTGGAGCTTTTCTGTGAGAAGGCAGTCTTCTACAATGTGAATAGCCATGTAAGCCACACTCTGCCTTTCCCTCTTTTTTCCTTCAAAGACAGTTCTTTGTTCTACTCCCTCAAGTTTTCAGACTAGTTCTTCCTTCTACTCCCTCAAGTTTACAGAGAGATTTACTGTACTCAGTCTCTTTCCTACCTGAAATCATTATCAAAGAATAAAGCAGTTACCTGCAATGCTTAATGGAAGCATTTCCCCTTTGGGGGATCATTTGGTCAGTTCTGATCCAAAGACAGTTCTTCGCCTACTCCCTCAAGTGTTTCAGACTAAATTAAGAGAGATTTGTGATCCTTAAGTCTCTTTCCTATCTGGAATCATTATCAAAAAATGAAGTACTGAGGCTTAATGGTAGCTGTTTGCCCTTTTGGGGAATCAGTCGGTCAGTTGGTTGGTGAATTTATTTATTGGAAAAAGTAAAGAATAAGCAGTTATATCAAAACACTCTCTCTTTTTTAGTTTTCCCAAGATCAGCATAAATTTCTTAAAATTTTTTAATTGTGGTAAATTATACATAATGTAAAACTTAACCATCTTAACCATTTTTAACTGTGTAGTTGAGTCGCATTAAGTATATTCATTGTTCAATATCACCATCATCTCTCCACTGAACTCCTTTCATCTTGTGAAACAAACTCTGTAACCATTAAAAAATAACTCCCCATTCCCTGTTTCCCCCAACCCCTAGCAACCCCCATTCTGCTTTGTTTCTATAAATTTGACCATTTTAGATGCCTTATATAATTGGAATCATGTAGTTTTTGTCATTTTTTTGGCTGGCCTATTTCAGTTAACATAATATCCTCAAAGTTTCTTCCTTATTGTAGCATGTGCCATAATTTTCTTATTTTTTTAAGACTGAATAATATTCCTTTGTACATATACACTACTTTTTGTTTATCCACTCATCTGTTGATAAATCAAAACAGATTTTAACAATCTGGTAGCACATTGACTTAACAGCTTGAATTTTAGAAGTCACATTATCTTAGAGATTCAAAGTCAGAAAGTCTCTTCCTTGCTCCTAACCTGTAAACAAGGATAGATGTGAAGGATCAGAGACTTAGCAACTGACTTATTTAAATTAACAGGACAGTCTCACAGTTCCTAGGACATAAATTTCTATTGACTTTTATTTCATAGAATCATAAATATGGAGCATTTCCCCCTGTACATTTCCATCTCATTTATAATGTTTCATTTGTCTTAAGTTAATCATTTTGTTTGCACAATTTGCTTATTTGGGTTGTATTTAGGTTTTGTGAAAATGTTACTTTCCCCAGTAAGTAATAGATTTCCCCAATATTAGCCTTGGGGAAATGTGATTTGACAGTTCTTCAAAGAATGTATAAAACCAATTACAACTGAAAGTCATTTCAATTTCAATAATTTTTTTTTAAAACCTGCCAGCCTTAGATTATTCTCTTTCAACTCATACCATAGACCTGTCCATCATTATAGTCCTGCACATGCCTTTTGACCAGATTACATAAATCAAAGTAGTTGTTCACTTCACTTAATCTTTTGGGGGGATTTATTCATATTTTATTTTAAAATAAAATTTGCATAAATTCAGTTTTTTTATTATATTTTAAGTTCTGGGATACTTGTGCAGAACATGCAGGTTTGTTACATAGGTATACACATGCCATGGTGGTTTGCTGCACCCATCAACCCGTCATCTACATTAAGTGTTTCTCTCAATGCAGTCCCTCTTCTAGTCCCTCACTCCCTGACAGGCCCTAGTGTGTGATGTTCCCCTCCCTGTGTCAATGTGTTCTCATTGTTCAGCTCCCAATTATGAGTGAGAATATGTGGTGTTTGGTTTTCTGTTCCTGTGTTAGTATGCTGAGAATAATGATTTCCGTCTTCATCCATGTCCTTGCAAAGGACATGAACTTATCCTTTTTTATGACCATACAGTATTCCATGGTGTGTATGTGCCACATTTTCTTTATCCAGTCTATCATTGATGAGCATTTGGGTTAGTTCCAAGTCTTTGCTATTGTGAATAGTTCTGCAGTAAACATACGTGTGCATGTCTCAAAAAGTGTGCGAAGGATATGAGCAGACACTTTACAAAATAAGACATTTATGCAGCCAACAAACATTTGAAAAAAAAGCTCATCATCACTGGTCATTAGAGAAATGCAAATCAAAACCACAAAGAGATACCATGTTACACCAGTTAGAATAGTGATCATTAAAAAGTAAGGAACCAACAGCTGCTGGAGAGGATGTGGAGAAATAGGAATGCTTTTACACGGTTGGTGGGACTGTAAATAAATTCAGTTTTTAAAAAACATATCTACCAAATAAAGATATTGCCGGTGTTTATTTACTTTTGAAAGTAAATATGGCTTATTTTACCTGTTTTAGATGACATGCTATTTTAATATTGCAATAAGATCACACCAGTTTTAAAGGCCCCAGCATGCCATCAAATCTCTGGATTAGAAAAAACATTAAAACTTAACATCATGCTAACTTGAACTGAATCTACTTAACATTCTGTGGCCTTTCATCCTTTACTTGAATGCCGCGTCACCTGTTTTCCCAAAAGTGAGTCATCTGTATACCCCTGGCGTGATTTAAGGTATAACTGTGTCCTTTCCTTAATAATATTTACTTAATATGTTCCTGTTAATAAACCCCTGTTTTTCTTTGATAATCTAAAAGAGAAACGTAGCATTATTCTAAGTGAAAAATCAACATGACTTTCCATGAATACAAGACAGATATAAAAATAAATAATGAGATATTAAAGTTAAGCCTGTATCTCCCTTTGATAAAAATGGAAGTGTGAAGGTGTTACAGAGGTATTAATGTCATCATAGATCTAAAATGAGACATTATCTTTAACATAAAGACATTAAAAAGGAAATTAAAAGGAAAATGACCTTCTCATACATAATGCCAAGCATTATGATACCTGAAATAATCTTACATAATATTGAGTCCCAAACTTTGGGAAACATACTTCTTCCTCTCATTGCATCCTTTGAACAACTTAGCTGTTAGAAAGTCCTCTTCTCATTAAGTTGACATATGTCTATATCCATGAAGTACCCACAAATTATCCTATACTTCAGAGCCATTCAAAGCATGTTTGATCTCTTGAACGAGATTCATGACAGTTCTTTGGATATTTTGAAATCTTTTCTCTTGGCTAAACTCCTTCAGTTCTTCCCATTTTTCCTCATATGAATTAATTCTTCAGTAGCGCTCGCCCACTTTCTGCTTTTCAATATATTTACTACCTTTAATAGTTAGGGTTCTCCAGAGAAAGAGAATCAATAAAGTCTGGAGGGAGTGAATGGATAGATGGATGAATTAATGAATGAATAGATAGATAGAAATTAGCTCATGTGATTATGGAGGCTGGCAAGTTTAAGATATGCAGGGTGAGCCAGCAGGCTGGAGGCCTTAGGAAGAGCCAATGTCCAGTTCATATCTAAAGGCCATCTGCTGAGGAATTTCCTTTTGCCTAGGGAGGGTCAGCCTTCATCCTGTTTAGGCCTTCAACTGAATCTCTGAGGCCTATCCACATTATGGAGAACAATCTGCTTTACTCGGAGTCTACTGCTTTAAATGTAAATCTCATCCAAAAATATGTTCATAATTAACACTGCGAGCTCAGAATAGTTAAGTGATTTGTCCAGTGCAGAGTTTGCAGCTTATTAGAATGCAGTATACTCCTGCAAATGAAAAATTCAATACTATCCCAAAAAGTTGAACACAGCAGCCCAGAGATTGTGATCAGTCAGTGAGGGATGCTGGTTGATGACAGTGATATGATCATTATAATTAGCCATGTCAACAATAATGGCTAACATGAAATTGATAGTGCGCTGTTAGGCACAGCTGTCATTGCTTTTCTGATATTATGCAATCCTCTTATTACCCTGTAAGTTAGCTTCTACTTTTATTTCTATTGAATGGATGCAGAAACTGCTAGAAGAATTAAGTAACTTGTCCTGGTTTATATAGAGCTTCTAAGAGGCAGGGATAAGACTCAAACTCAGGGGCCAGGCATGGTGGCTCACTGTTGTAATCCCAGCACTTTGGGAGGCCAAGGCAGGTGGATCACTTGAGGTCAAGAGTTTGAGACCAGCCTGGCCAACATGGAGAAACCCCTTCCCTACTGAAAATACAAAAATTAGCTGGATGTGGTGATGTGTGCCTGTAGTCTCAGCTACTTGGGAAGCTGAGGCAGGAGGATTGCTTGAACCCAAGAGGCAGAGATTGCAGTGAGCCAAGATCACACTACTGCCTTCCAGCCTGGGCAACATAGTAAGACCCCATCTCAAAAAAAAAAAAAAAAAAAGGCTCAAACTCAGGTAGTTGTAACCACTAAATGTCCCTAGTCCCTACTCTTCTCCCATTGAAAGCACTGACTACAGAATGTACATGATGGCCATAAAGTCTGGAAATGTAGGTGCCTGTTTGACTTATTGAATCATGTTAGATGGCCAATTGATGTCCATAGTTGACTGGCTAGCAAGTCACTCAGAGTGGGTCCAACAGAATGGCATACCATCTGCACACTGTTGATTTATAATTTTTAAAGCTTGTGTTGGGCTATGTACACATGTACAGTGGGCTACATGTGTGCCCGATCTGAACCCTTCTGACATGCTAAAAGTGCAGATTTGCTTAGTGAATGTCAGAGGCAAGAATCACCCAGGACCACACATCATAGATGTAAGTTCAAGGATAAGGGAAATGTATTCGTGAACCACATTTGTTTCCATTTCTCACAGTTCGTTGAACTGAACACACACAATGAACATATTATGTACTATCACTGAGCACATCATAGAATACCATGGAATCATTATTATGTATGTTCACCAATATTTACAGGTTTCATGGCCATACTGTAGTCACCATATTGGTTTTCACCTTTTCAATCTCTTTCTTTAAAGTATAGGGTCTGGATGTGAACATAGTATTCTCACTATAGTGGGTAAAGCTCTCACTTTAGTGGGTAAAGCAGGACCATCCTGCCCTCTTTTTAGGTACTATAGTCTAAAAGTTTTCTGGCAATCAGTGAACTCAATGAACTCATATTGACTTTGATATTTATTCATCTGAAAAATATTTTTTAGACCCGCCATGTATGAGACACTTGTAGGCACTGGGGATGCATGGGTGAACAAAACAAAGTCCCTGCCTCGTTGATCTTTTATTATAGAAAGAGGAGATAGATTAAAAAAAATAGACAATTGGCCAGGCATGGTGGCACACACCTGCAATCTCAGGACTTTGGGAGGCCAAGTCAGGTGAACCACCTGAGGTCAGGAGTTTAAGACCAGCCTGGCCAGCATGATGTAACCCTGTCTCTACTAAAAATACAAAAATTAACCAGGCAAGGTGGTACGCATGTGTAATCCCAACTACTCAGGAGGCTGAGGCAGGAGAAATGCTAGAACCCAGGAGGCAGAGGTTGTAATGAGCTGAGATCATGCCACTGTACTCCAGCCTGGGTGACAGAGTGAGACCATGTCTCAAAAAAAAAATAAACAATCAGACTTATAATAAAATTCTAAGTTATGCTAGTGAAATGGGGAAAGAGAAAGCAAGAGTAAGAGGATGGAGAATAAAGAGGTTACTGTGTTAGAGAAGAAGGTCAAGGCAGCCAGGTGGATATGGGCAACAGAGTGATGCATTTCTAGACACAGAGAAAAAGAAGTACAAATTCCTGTAGGCAGGAAGGCACATGGATTGTTTGAAGAGCAGAAAGAGGCCAATGCTGCTGGAGTAGTAATAATATGGAGAAATCCAGTAAAAACAAAATAATACGTATATATACATATATATATGAGCGGCAGTACCAAACCGGATCATGTAGGGTCTTGTAGTTAGGAGTTTGAATTTAAGCCTGGCTGTGACAGAAAGCCATTGAAGGATTTTTCCCCCATGAGAGTGACATAATCAGTGTTGAATTTGAAAATATTACCTGACTGCTCTGAGGATAATAGAATTTAGGAGGGCAAGAGTAGAAGCAGGGAAATCAATATGGACTAAAACAGCTACGTTTACATTTTCCAGAGATGTTCATTCTTAATTATCTTTTTAATTCGATTTATAATTTAATGGCACTACAGTCAGCAAATGTGTTCTGTGTGGCACTATTGTCTGGCATTTCTTTGTGAACTAGGACATTATTAATTTTTGCAGATGCTTTAGTAGATCTGAAAATATACATATCCATTAGTTCAAACTAGTTAAATATTAGCATTCAGAGTGTCCATATCCTTGCTATTATTTGGTCAGCAGAATTTATCATTTTCTAATAGATTTTTGTTAAAATTTCATGCTAGCATTTGCTGAATATTCTTCATACTTCTGACAACTTTTAATTAATATGTTTTAAGCTACATTGATAGATACATATCTAGTCATGATTTCTAGTTTCCAGTCCTATTTTGTTCTTTTATATGCAGACTCTATCAAGTGTATCAACCATGCTTTTTGCCTTAAATGCTGTTTTGTCTAATACTAATTTTGCTACCCAGCTCTCTTTTTAAGTTCAGGGGTACATGCACAGGATGTGCAGGTTTGTTACATAGGGAAATGTGTGTCATGGGGGTTTGTTGTACATATTATTTCATCACCTAGGTATTAAGCCTATTAATAGTATCCGTGAGTTAACTTTCCTGAACCTTTCCTTCCTCCCACCCTCCTCCCTCTGACAGGCTCCAGTGTGTGTTGTTCTCTAGCTTTCTCTTAGTAAGAATTTGTCTGGGGTATCTTTTGCCATATCTTTATTTCCAGCCTTCCCATGTTGTTTTGTTTTAAATATCTCTTTTATAAACAGCATTTACTTTCCTTTTTGTATATGTTACAGATATTTTCTATTCCTACCATTTTGGTTTGTATTTGTTCTCTACTGTTCTCTTTCTTTTCTCCTTTTTTGTTTTTGTTTTTTGTTTCATTTTGGGTTTTTTATGGACCGTCTCACTCTATAGCCCAGGCTGGAGTGCAGTGGCACGATCTCAGCTCACTGCCACCTCCGCCTCCTGGGTTCAAACGATTCTCCTGCCTCAGCCTCCTGAGTAGCTGGGATTATAGACGTGCACCATCACACCTGACTAGTTTTTGTATTTTTAGTAGAGATGGAGTTTCACCATGTTGGCCAGGCTAGTCTTTAACTACTGACCTCAAGTGATCTGCCTGCCTCGGCCTCCCAAAGTGCTGGGATTACAGGCATGAGCCACCATGCCTAGCCCTTCTTTTCTCCTTTTTAAATAATTTTTTTGTCTTTTCTTCTGGTAGTTTCTTTTTCATTCCTTCTCTTTCTGTTCTACTGGCTTCAGGACCACAGATTGCATTTCACTGGCCACTTTAAAATTCAATGGCCACGTTAATTTTTAACATTTATTAAGTATTTATATTCTCTCTTAGATATGATATAGGCATCAGTCTGCTTTAGCTATCCAGTAACCTCTATAGCACCCTTCCCTCCTCCTCCCCTTGAATATATAAATCTTGCAGCGGTTTATATATTCACTGCTCATACACAGTGACCAGGTTCACTGCTGTCTTATCTCATCGAGAACTCTTAAGGTCCCCTCTAATTCACTTGAGCTTAGCCCACAGTCACAGTCTCTGTGGTCTGCTTCTAAATCCTTATGCCAGCAAGCTGGTGGCTACAGCCTACCTTCTACTTAGTATTTCTGCTTCTGGTCCACAAAGATAGCAATTCTCCCAAAATGTTTTACTCTAAAATACACATGACATAAAATTTACCATTTTAAATAAAGTGTATAATTCAGTGGCAACAAATACATTTATAATGTTATACAACCATCACCATCATCTGGTGCCATGATATTTTTTATTACAGCAAACAGGAACCCCATATCCCTTCAGCAGTCATTTTTATTTCTTCAGCCCCTGGCAACTGCTAATCTACCTTTTTTTTCTTTTTCCCCTGTCCCCAAAGCTGGAGTGCAGTGATGTGACCTCAGCTCATTGCAGCCTCTGCCTCCTGGGTTTAAGCAATTCTCCTGCCTCAGCCTCCTTAGTAGCTGGGACTACAGGCATGCACCACCACCCCTAGCTAATTTTTTGTATTTTTAGTAGAGACGATGTTTTACCATATTGGCCAGGCTGGTCTTGAACTCCTGACCTTGTGATCCACCTGCCTTGGCCTCCCAAAGTGCCAGGATTACAGGCATGAGCCACCACAACACTTTCTTGTGGAATTGCCTACTCTGGATATTTCATATAAATAGGATCATACAGTATGTGGCCTTTGTGTCCAGTTTCTTTTATTTAGCTTTATGTTTGCAAGGTTCATCCATGTTGTAGCCTGTATGATACTTCATTTTTACCATGGAATAATATTCCACAGTTTGAATATTTCACATTTTGCTTATTCATTCATCTGTAACTGGGCATTTGTGTTGTTTCCACCCTTTGGTGATTATGAATAGTGCTACTATAAGCATTTGTGTACAAGTTTTTGTTTGAACATGTGTTTCCAATTGTTTTCGGTATATACCTAGGAGTGGAGTTGCTGGGTAATATGGGAATTCTGTACTTATTGAGGAACTGACAAATTGTTTTTGATAGTAGTGGCACCATTTTACATTCCCACCAGCAGTGTATGAGGGTTCCAATTTCTCTACATTCTTGCTGCTATATGTTATTTTCTGGGGTTTTTTTCCTATTATTATTATTCTAGTGTGTGTGAAGAATTACCCAAAATCTTCATCTCATTTTGACTTGCTGGTTTTTCACTTGTTGTTGATGTTAGCCTACCTAACATTGCTGTGGGCTTGGAGCAAAAGAGTCAGTCAAAACCTGACCTGATCACTTCATTTTTATCGAAACCTAAAGTCTGGCCATATTTCATAATATGAAAACTGAATTAAGCACCCAGAAACTAAAGTATCTGATCATACAGCCATTACATGTCTATGAGTATGAAAGGAGATATTCTCTTTGTGGGGTAAGATAGACACATACCAATCAAAGCAGTCAGAATTTGCTTCAACAGATTTCCTCTTTTGACATCACTGCTTTCCAATCAAACTAATATAAAGCAGACATTAGCTAGTTAAGTGAGGAGAGTGGAGACTATATGTGTTTTCCTATGAGAATTGACCTTCCTCAAAGGATTAGTGACAACTGCAGATTCACTCCTCTTGTCTCTCTTTTGACCTGTCCACAAAATTAGAAATTTTGACCAGCCAAGAAAGAAATTTAGAGTGCACAAAAATAATTAAGAAACGTACATATGACCTGTATCTTTTAAATATTTTCTTATTTAATAATGATCATGTTTTTGTGAATATTTTTGTATTTTATATTAATAATACTTATGATTATGAACATATTGTTTATTCATGAAGTTTTATAATCATAAGAACAATACATGCTCATTTCTTTTTCCAATAAAAAAATTGAAAGCACATACTATCAGCCACTTCTTAAGAGCTTTAAGGAGTCAGCAGGTTTGCAGTACAAAGGTCTCAGCTTTGGATTTGAATAATGAGCCTGGGATCAGGTCAGGTTTTGCATGACCTGAAGACTACTGCTTAACTTTTCTGTGAATCTGATCATCACATGGACACAAAGTTGCAACTACTTTGCCTCCAGTGATGAAATATTTTGTTTGAGTACCCTCATTTCTGCCTGCCCTTCATGACTGCCCCACCCTGGTGAACCTGATTTAGGACCCCACATGGGCTTGGTGTTTCATGTCCTAACTTCAGTCAGCAGTTACTTAGCTTTTCTCCATTCTCCCCAAGACTAGTTCTCTGTGGCAGCTAGTGAAATGCATCCCACCTCTCAGATTGGAAGGCTCGTGTAAAGAATAACATTGACTATGGAACTGTTGGACACCTTTTTGGTCAAGGTGACTTTTGATGCCTCCTTAATCATACCAGAGAGTCAGGTAGATACATACTCTATGCAGGGCTCTCTTCTTGTTCTTTATTTTTTATTAATTTATTTTTTAGAGATGGGGATCTCACTGTATTGCCCAGTTTGGAGTGCAGTGGCCTAACCATAGTGCACCATAACCTCAAACTCCTGGATTCAAATGATCCTCTCAACTCTGCCTCCCCAGTAGCTAGGACTACAAGCACATGTCACCATGCCCAGTGAATTTTTTCTTTTTTGTAGAGATAGAGTCTCACTATGTTGCCCAGGCTGGTCTCAAACTCCTAGCCTCAAATAATAATCCTCCCTCCTTGGCCTCCCAGAGCATTGGGATTACAGATGTGAGTCACTGCAGCACCCATCCCCTTCCTGTTCTTTAATATTAAATACTGTTACACATATTGAGTGTTCACCCTTTATTTGGCACTATGCTGTCTGTTTTATATATATTATCTTCTCACAGATACCTTTGAGGCAGTGCTATTCCATCCCCCATACTTTATAGGTGGGGAAATGGACATACAGTGGTTAAGTTACCCACCTGCACAGCTGCTGGATGTTCAGGTTTTAGTTCCAGCCTGTCTGCCTAAAGTCATGCTCTTAACCACTACAGTATAAAGCAGAAACCAACCACATCCTAACATCACTGTCAATTTGTTGGGGCTGACAGAGCTTAGCAACCATCAGTGCTAAATTAACACCCTGTTTAAAAATATAAGTTCAGAGGAACAAACATGATGCTAAATTCTTTATACATGCTATTAAATCCATTTAGTTCTCTAAGGGAGGTACTGTTATTGTCCCTATTGTGTACATTATTATCCCCATTTGCCAGCTGAGGAAATTGAGGCTGTGTAATCTAGGGCTACTAGTTCAGAAATAGTATAGCTAGGAGGTTAATTCAGGGCTCTGTACCTCAAAAGCCCTACTTAACCACAACAGCATACCACAAAGAAAGGCTCGAGTAACTCCAGGGTTAGTAGTTTGTGGTTGGGTTTTTTTTCCCCTTATGTTATTCTGATTTTTTTAAGAGGTCATACCTCCTCCAAGTCAGTCAGCATTAAACTGGGCATATTTCTTCTATAGCAAATCAAACTGTATTTCTCCCACGACATAAGCCAGTGTCCATGCACCCGTTGTTTTTCTCTCCATATTAGTAATTTCAGCCTCAACTTTCACTTCTCTCTGAAAGACTCACATTGACTATCCAAACATTTCCTGAAAGAGGCGTTTTGACCCCTGAGGATGTCATGCACCATTCTGTGAAAGGCTAAAATCCGAAACAACAGGCCCTCACTGATGGAGGGAGGAAAAATATGCAACTAGAACTGTGGAATGTGTGGGGGCCAGCCACAAAGCCCAGACTTGTGCTCTCGGATCTGGGGGTGCTCGGCCACTGCAAGGCCAAGGACACCATGCATGGAAGAACCTGTTTGCAAATGTGGCTAAAACCCAGAGAAGGTTAGCCCACAGAGTTTCTGTAACAAAGAGCAGGGGTGGAACGGGCTTGTCTGTATTGCTATCTGTGCCATGAAATCAATCGTCTGTGTGAAAAGCATAGCTTAATTTTGCTATCAGTCAAGTTTTAAAGCTTTAATACTGGAATATGATTGACCTCAAGGGGAAGAGACAGAGCTGCCTCCTTGAACTGCAGGGATCTCTCTGCTTATTGGGCTATCTCAGAAACCCTGGTCAGATCTCTGTCCCTATCTATGAAGAATTCCCTAACTGTCCAACCAAAGTCTTTCCTTCATCACAGCTCTTATACTCACAGCTTAGACTACACACTCCACAGTCCTAGTCTTCTCTTTGGAGCTTACCAGCACGCAGGTCTGTGTAAGTTGTGCCCCACACCCAGCCTCAGTCTCCCCATTTATAAAATGGCAATTATGCCTACTCACCAGGATTATAGACATGAAGCCATCCAGCAAGCTCTATTGAAAGTCCATCAGATGTCAGTTCTTTACTAAGCCCTTTCATGGTTTTAAAGAGATAAACCAGAGATAGCTAAGCCATAACTTGTATATTTAAAGCAACCATTAAAGTAGCATTCTCTAAAATGAGTCTTACAGTGTTTCTTGTTAACATGTACTTTAAGAAAAAAAAAAAAAAGATTAAATAAATTTTGGAGCAATTGAGTGCACAAAGGTAAACAAATTATGTTGACATAGGACTTCTCAGAGCAAATAAAATACTCACATGGACTGTGCAGCTAGAAGGTAGGGGAGAGTTTATTGAATTGCCTTAACTATGTTACTCACAAAAATTTGGGGGCTCAAATTTTTTAAATTTATTTTTGAGAATGACTACTTACATATTATGGGAAAGATTTTATGGAACACTGGAAAATGCTAGCAAGAAGGCTCAGGCCATTAGAAGAGACGTTGTTTTGTATGTTGTGAAGATGAACCTGTCACCTGAGAAACACAGAAGAGTGCATTGTGCATTGTCAAGTGCTACCTTCCCGGTCTGTTTCTGATCTCTTGGGTGTTTGGCATTGTTATGTGAGTGTTAATTTTGTCTTTCCAAATGTGGAGCAAGGATCTAGACTACCTCTTATACGGCTCTGTTATAGTTCCTGGTACTGTGATGGGTGCATAAAAGGGCAACCGATCGAGCTGTACTATTTCTGTCCACAGCCACGTAAGGATAAAACACCTGCCTCTTTACACACCCAGAAGCAATCTCTGTGACGCTGCACTCCCACAGAGCTGAGTCCAGATTACACTCTGTTGCTCAGAGCTCTTGGGCTGGATGTTGAGGAAGTCATTCGTAGCCAAGGCATCCGAATTACCCCTCTTATCTGACCTTAGTGCCAAAGAAGTAAATATATCAGTATTTTTTTCTCCTATGCAAATTGCTACATTTCAGGAAGCTTGAATAGCAAATTAGAATTAAAACTTAATTTTATCTCTCCTTCTAATTTCCTCATTCTTAGATCTATATATGTAATTCAAGTCCCTCTCCCCCACTAACCTTTGGACACACACACACACACACACACACACACACACACACAGCAGGAGGACCACTAATTTTTCACTTCCTGAGAAGTTTCTTGGAATTCTTGTAACCTTCAAACTATGAGAGATTTGCCTTGAGATATTACCTTTAAGTTAACAATTGTGTTTTAATATGTCTGCCCTCTTATAGGATCCCCGCTGATGATGTCTAGAGAGAGAAGAAAGCAAATTTTAAGCTGCCAGAAAGAATCAACATGGAAATGCACAGAATTGTGAGAGTTGACAGCTGAGATAGTGTAATTGTGAACATTTTTATAAAGGAGCTTTTAGTATACAGTGGAAGGCACAGAGGAACTTAAAAGACATGATGTAGGATTGAAAGAAATGCCAACTGTGCACCCTAATACATCAGACTCCTAGGCATTTCATACTTAACATTTCCAAAGCTGAATCTTTAAGCCCCTCAGCCTCCCACCTTCAAACATTCACTCTCTCACTTCCTGCTCTGTAGCTCAGTAAATGGTGATTGCCTCTCCAATTGCCAAGCAACACAAGGGTTACCCCTCACTCTGTCCCCTTTCTCATTCCCAAGCGCCATCAGTTACCAACCCCTGCCAGTTCTAAGAATGTAACTTGCCTTCCCATACCTCCACTCCAGTTCAGGCTGCTATCATTTCTTAGCTGGGTGACTACAGTAGTCTCCTGCCTAGCCTCTCATATCATGTATTCCTCTTCCTAACAGACCCCATGAAGTAATCAAAGTGATCATGTTTAGTTCACACCTTCTCCTGCTTAAAACTCGTCAATGACTTCTCATTTCTGGAGAAAATTCAAAACCCTTAAAATGGACTATAAAAGCAAAATGGGTAGATAGACTTACCAGATAACTGGGCATACCACAGAGCCATAGAAACAAAACTAATATGACATTGGGACAAGAGCAAATATAGACAGTAAGACAGACTGAAAGTCTGAGTCAAACTCACATATATTTGGGAATTAATCTATGCCAAAGTAATACCACATGTTAGTGGGAAAAAATAATGATTGTTCAGTCGATAGTGTTGAAGAAACTGCCTTCCATTTGAATTCCTACCTAACTACATACTGAAGTAGACTCCAGAGAGAATAAAGACTTAATATGAAAAGTAAAACTCAAATGTTGATAGAATAAAATATAAAAAATGAAGTAAGAAAGAAGGAAAAGGATTTATTTGTGATATCCCAAGACACAATCCATTAGGAGAAACAAATGTCTTCTTAGATCAAAATTAAACATTCCTGTTCAGCAGAGAACAGCATGGGCAATGTTAAATTTTTCTCATGCCTTGAGCATCAAACTCAAGGCATAATTATCAAACTCTCTGCCTAGCTTATTTTGAGAAAGAGCTTCACATTGGTCTTTCTCTCTGTCCCTTAAGTCTACCAAGCTCTTTTTTGCAGAGGGACAAATACACTTCTCTGTGTCTCTGCCTGAAAAGTTCTTTGTTTTCTCATTCAACTACTCAGTTCTCACTCATCCCTGTGATCTTTGCTAAAATGTCTTTCTCTTAAAAACTCCTTTCTTTCCTGACCACCCGAGTCAGAGGAGGTCTCACTGCATATGATCTCATTTCACCTTCTAACTTTGTATTCACTGAACACATTGAGATTCTAATTATATGATCTTACAAAACTCAGTTCAGTGTCTCTGTCCCCTGATAGTTTGTAAGCTCTAGCAGACCATGTGCCACCTGCTCAGCCCTTAGGACAGTGCTTTATGCTTAGAAGATAGTTTAAAATGTTAATACGGTGGATTAATAAGGGGCAGTTGAAAGAGGGCACATTCACTACCACATGCCAGATGAGTGCTACAAGCCCAGCAAAGATTCCAGGCATCTTTTGACCTTTATGTCTGCAAGAATTTGGGGTAATAATGTGTGTTGCTGCTTCTTTCTGTCACCTAGGGACTCAACCTCTCAAGTCCAATTTGTATCTTCTACCATTCCTTGTGCTGCCTCAGGAAGTGAACAATATTTGCTGGCTATATGTCTACATGGCCTCATCCCACCACACTGGGTTTTCTATTTTTAGATTATCACATCACTCATGCTTAGTGGCTTGCGTTTTGAAAATTGTTTGACAGTTACTGTCAACCTTTATTTAATTACTTCTTTGGTTGACAACTCTCACTCTCTGTTGACTCTTAATTTGATCTGAGCATTCAGTTACTCAGCAAATATTTATTGGAAGCCTAATGGGTGCCAGGAATATGCAGGGCACTAGAAAAGCTGGCAGTCCCCTTGCAGTGGTGACACACAAACATGACCCCTCAGAGGAATCATTGAGACAAAACAGCTAAGCTTAGTGAAGTATTGGGAGAGGCCAAAATGCACCCAGATTTGGGCAGAGTGTTGAGAGTAGCTGAATAGGAATGCTACAATGGGAAAACTGGACTGTTTCCCAGCTTATTTTGAGAAAGAGCTTCACAGTGTAGTTTCATTATTCATGACTGGAAAAATTTTTCAAAACAATAGAAATCCACCCAAGCATATTTATAAAAAGAGACTCCAAGAAAATAGAAATAACCGTAGTGTTTTGCAGTAACTTGTCATGCTTTTAAAAGGATCAATTCAGAGACAACATAAGGCATCCTGTTAAAAATAATAATGTTAATAGTAGAGATATTTGATGCTTGATGAAGAAAAACAAACTACCCGTTGAAAATTATTTTCATGACAAATCTGACTTTGTATAAATCGGTTTTTTCCAGGTGATATTCAAAGTTAGTATTATTTTAGTAAACATAGATCACTGCAACGAATGCATTGTGTTAGCTACTGCAGAGAAACCACCCTGTTCTAATTATCTGCTATTCTGCAAGCCTGCTAGAAGAGTGGCTGTGCAGAGAGAACCCTGGGTGACGAACTGGCTGTGAGAGGACCCATAGACTGTTCCTTTAGTGGTTCCAAAGGCAAAATCCCATGGAAATATCTTTCGTCTCAGTATAAGGGAGAATTTTCTAATGTGATCAAACCAAAAGTGAAATCGTTTGTCCACAATGCATCAAACTCCCTTCCTACCCAAAGATGGGGGCCTTTCCAAGGTCTCTTCCTGAGACTCAAGATCTTAGAATTTATCAGACTAATAGAGCTTTCATATATTTAAAAAAAAAAAAAA
>PVKP010029487.1:0-28920 GCA_004027715.1 Plecturocebus donacophilus
TTTTTTTTTTTTCTTTTTTCTTTTTTGAGATGGAGTTTTGCTCTTATTGCCCAGGCTGGAATGCAGTGGTGCAGTCTTGGCTCACCACAACCTCCCCCTCCCGGGTTCAAGCAATTCTCCTGCCTCAGCTTCCCTAGCAGCTGGGATCACAGGTGTGTGCCGCCACGCTCAACTGATCTTATATTTTTAGTAGAGACGGGGTTTCTCCATGTTGGTCAGGCTCGTCTTGAACTCCCGACTTCAGGTGATCCACCCTCCTCGGCCTCCCTAAGTGCTGGGATTACAGGTGTGAGCCAGTGGGCCTGGCCTGACCACATTCTTTAAATATAAAATGATTTTCTACTTCAGACATCCTGTGATTGTCATTTGTATTATTTTAGGAGAAGTATGTAAATGACTAGTACTTTGAATAATCTGTCTTAAAAATCCAGTGGATTGAGGGAAGGAAGTGACTAAATTTTCTTTGAGGTTTATAATGTGTGGATGCTGAGTGACTTGGAACTAGGAGTGTGGTGAATATTTAGGCTTTTTTATTTTAAATGGGCAATTTAGATAAAATTTGAGTGATAAACAAAATTCTGGTTTTTGAAGTTAATACATCTGTCTCCCTTCATCATAGTCAGTTCAGGCTGCCATAACAAAATAGTATAAACTGAATGGCTTAAACAGCAGAAATTTATTTCTGACAGTTTTGGAAGCTAGAAGTCTGAGATCAAGATGCCAGCATAGTAGTTTTGGTGAGGGTTCTTCCTAGCTTGCACACAGCTACCTTCTGACTATATCCTCTAATGGAGAAGAAAGCAAGCTCTGGTAACTCTTTAAAAGGGCACTAATCCCCTCATGGCCCGCACAACCTCATCTAAATTTAATTACCTCCCAAAGGCCCCATCTCCAAATATTAGCACAGGAGACTGAGGGCTTCAGCATACGAATGTTAGCAGGGCACCCATCAGTCCATTAACACCCCTGCCCCCTTTACGAGTTACAGAGGATTGATTCTTACTTTTTTTTTTTTTAAGACAGGGTCTCGCTCTGTCACCCAGGCTGGAGTGCAGCGGTGCTATCTCAGCTCACTGTAGCTTCCGCCTCCTGGGTTTAAGCGATTCTCCTGCCTTGCAGCGTCCCTAGTAGCTGAGTGTACAGGCGCACGCCACCATGCCAGCTCATTTTTGTATTTGGAGTAGAGATGGGATTTTATCATGTTGGCCAGACTGGTCTTGAAGTCCTGACCTCAAGTGATCCACCTGCCTTGGCCTCCCAAAGTGCTGGCCTGATTCTTAATGTTTTTTACAAGTTACAAAAATAGTGCAAAGAATTTCCATATTCCTTTGTTTAAATTTCTCACTTGATAGTATTTTGCCATATTTACTTTATTTTCTATATTGCATGCACATAGGCACACACACACTGCTGTGTGTGCTTGATTTTTAATGTCTGCTGTCTAAATCCTGTCATCACCAGAAACCTTAAATTTATTTCACAAACTCTTATTCCTTACTTGTACTGCAAAATAACAATTCTAGCAACAAATTGATACATTTGTGTGTGTGTGTGTGTGTGTTTTGTTTTGGCAGGGTCTCACTCTGTTACCCAGGCTGGAGTGCAGTGACGAAATCATGGCTCATTGTAGCCTCAACCTCCCAGGTTCAAGCAATCCTCTTGCTTTAGTCACCTGAGAAGCTGAGACCACAGGCATGTGCCATCACACCTGGCTATGTTGCTAAGGCTGGTCTCAAACTCCAGGGCTCAAGTGATCCTCTCACCTCAGCCTCCCAGAGTTCTGGGATTACAGGCATGAGCCACCATGTCCTACCAATACATTTGTTAATAGCGTTAATAGGATGTTACTGTGTTTTGTTGCTATCATGTTTTATCTTTGATATCTTATTCTATATTGTAATGCAGTGCATTTGGTAATGAAAACGTGAATCCATTTAGGGTCTTTTAAGTGACATTTATTGTTGCATATTTCACTTTGGAAGTTTCTCTCTTAAAGTGGAAGTTGAATCCTGATTTTTTAAATAATGAGATTGTCTTGGCCACTGGCTTGGAAGTCAGCCTGGATTTAATCTTTGACTCTACCACTTTTGAGCTCTGTGTGTGTTGAGCAAATTACTTCTCTAAGCTTGCTTCTTCATTGGTAATTTTCAGTTATTTAGGCTTTAAGCCCTTCTTAGTCCTAAACTGGTATTTATTTTTCTTTTTATTTATTTATTTTTGAGATGTGGTCTTATTCTGTTACCCAGGCTGTAATACAGTGGCACAGTCATGGCTCACTGCCTCCTCAACCTCCTAGGCTCAAGCAATCCTCCTGCCTCAGTCTCCTGAGTATCTGGGAATACAGGCATGTGCTACCAGGCCTGGCCAACTTTAATTTTTTGTAGAGATGAGGTCTCACTTTGTTGCTCAGGTTGGTCTTGAACTCCTGGGCTCAAGCAGTCCTCCCACCTTCACCTCCCAAAGTGCTGGGATTACAGGTGCTAGCCATTGCGCCTAGCCCTAATCTGATATTTTTACATTATACTATATCTTTAGAGCACAGATTTCGGTGGGTTGGAGGGGAGGATACAAAGTCTCCCTGTGTCACCGAGGCTGGAGTGCAGTGTTGCAATCATGGCTCACTGTGGCCTCAACCTCCTAGGCTCCAGCGATCCTTCCGTCTCGGCCTGCTGAGTAGTTGGGACTACAGGCATGAGCCACCATGCCCAACCAATTTGCTGTGTTGCCCAAGCTGGTCTTGAACTCCTGAAATCAAGCCATCCTTCTGCCTCTGCTTCCAAAAGTTCTGGGATTACAGGC
Organism: Plecturocebus donacophilus; assembly: GCA_004027715.1. Taxonomy (NCBI): domain Eukaryota; kingdom Metazoa; phylum Chordata; class Mammalia; order Primates; family Pitheciidae; genus Plecturocebus; species Plecturocebus donacophilus. Next base: position 2,800 of record PVKP010029487.1, read on the forward strand.
ATGAGCCACTATGCCCTGCCAGTAATTACTATTTTACTGCTAGAGCTTTTAGTCAACCTTACTGAAATCACCAGTCCTTTCTGCACTCCTCCTTATTCTCTTCTGACTTCCTCTCTTAGTCCATTCATGCTGCTGTAACAAAATACCTGAGACTGAGTAACTTACAAATAACAGAAATTAATTTCTGTTGGTACTGGAAGCTGGAAAGTCCAAGATGAAGGCACCAACAGGCAGGATCTCTGCCTCCAAGATGGCACCTTGTTTCTGTGTCCTCACATGACAGAAGTGCTTAGCTGGTTCCCTCTCTAGCTGTTTTCATAAGACACACATCACATCCATGAGGGCAGAGCCCATATTGCCTAATCACCTCCTAAAGACCTTATCTTTTAATAGTGTTGCATTGAGGGTTAAGTTTCAACATGAAATGTGGAAGAAACATAAGCATTCAAATCATTTTCTTTCACTTTCTGGATTAGACTTCAGTAAAACTTTACTCCAGAAATTCTGAAGATACTGTGCAACTCTAATCTCTGATTCAGTCCTGCTTCTTCTGTGCTTCCTACCACTCCCGACTCCCTGGATGTGTACTGGACGTTGAAGAGAATCATAACTGCACAAACTTGGGAATGCTGGATACCCCTGCTCTCTAGCATCTACTGGGCTTTCTTTTTTTGAGGGGGAGACTGAGTTTTGCTTTGTTGCCCAAGAGTTGCAATCATCACTTACTGCAGCCTGGAACTCCTGGGTTCAAATGGCCCTTCCACCTCAGCCTCCTGAGTAGCTTGGACTGGGACTGTAGACATACTCTGCTATCCCTGACCAATTGTTCATTTTGTGTAGAGACCAGCATCTCTCATTAAGTTGCACAGGCTGATCTGGAACTCCTGTACTCAAGCAATCCTCCCTCCTAGGCCTCCCAAGTCCTGGCATTATAGGTGTGAGCCACCATGCCCAGCCCTACCGGGCTTTCAGTGCTCCTTGCAAATGTCTTGGCTGTCTTTCACATTCTCCCATTTGCTTTTCAAGCCTTTTCCAGCCTCCTCACGTTTCTAAAGTCTGCCTCCACTCAGTGGATGAGGACAGCATGTCTCTTGTTTATCTGTTCCTAGCAGTGCCTGGTATGTGGTAGAAACTGGGTAAATATTTTTATGAGTGAATAGTGGAACTAATCATTTTGAGTCTGAAGTTCTGACAAGAAATTTAAGTGATGTTTTGTAAACCATTAAAACTATATATCTAAAGATTGTAGCTTGAAGGAAAGTTTTGGAAATCAAAATATTAGTGATAATATTTGAAGCAGTGAACAGCAGATGAGATGGCTAAAGGAGAAAGCACTTACTAAAAGAAAAGGGAGAGATGGACCGGGCATGGTGGCTCGCACCTGTAATCTCAGCACTTTGGGATTACTACTCAGGAGGCCGAGGTGGGTGGATCACTTGAGGTCAGGAGTTCGAGACCAGCCTGGCCAACAAGGTGAAACCCTCTCTACTAAAAATACGAAAATTAGCCGGGCGTGGTGGCAGACACTTGTAACCCCAGCTACTCTGGAGGCTGAGGCAGGAGAATCGCTTGAATGCGGGAGGCAGAGGTTTCAGTGAGCTGAGATCGTGCTACTGTACTCCAGCCTGGGCGACAAAGTGAGACTCAAGAAAAGAAAAGAAAAAAAAAAGGAAAGATGGCAAGAAGAGACAGAAATAAAAATAAAGAGGCTGAAAGCTGTCATAATCATAGAAACCAAAGAAAATGGTTTATTTACCCTGAAGCTATTTTCCTTTTGTATTTGTATGTGATGCTTAACTATTACCAGTTAGTTAATACACATTATTTCTTGATTTATAAATGTTCTGTAAAACATTTGTAGAGTATGCTTTTCTGGAAATTGTTGTAGTTTATTTTCATTGTTAACTACTTAAATCTTGAGGGCACTGTATTTTCCATGGGGAACTGAACTCTCATCATAAGAATAATGAGGAAAGAATGATAAAAAGAGCTTGGATATTTAGAGACCCATTGTGGCCAGAAAGAAAGGAATGTAGCAAATTGCAATTTGCTAATGTATGGGGGTTATTTTTCCAAATGTGCTAAATTTTCAGTATTACTTAAAATAAGGTTTTCAGTATTAAAACTAGAATCTTAGAGTTTTGAGTACTAAAGGAATTTGAGAGACCATAGCTAATCTCTTTAGCAAATGTGGAAACCTCTTTTTTCCTCCAGATTTTCTCTTTTTTTAGTTTTAATATTTAGAGACAAAATCTTCCTGTGTCACCCAGGCTCAAATGCACTGATACAATCATAGCTCACTGCAGCCTTGAACTTCTGTTCAGGCTATCCTCCCACCTCAGCCTCTTAAGTAGCTGGGGCTACTGGTACCACCATGCCTGGTTACTTTTTAATTGTTTTGCTAGAGATAGTCTCACTATGTTGCCCAGGTTGTCTCCATAGAGTTTCAATCTATGATAGCTATCCTTTCATGAAAAACATCCTTTTGTTTTCACTGTTCAGTGTCATTCTTTGATTTTGAAAGGTTAATGTTTATATTATAATAAACGATTGCCTTCTTAGACTGTTTGGAAACAATCTGCTTTAAAAGCCTTGGCTTCCCTTTTTTCCCCCCAAACTTCTTTCATTGCAATACTTTTTGTCCTCCTCCCCCCGCCAAAATATATTATAAGATAATATTTTCTGTTCAAAATATGGGAAATGCAGATGCACATGTCTTGTCTTGTTTTTTGAGACAGGGTCTCACTCTGTTGGCCCAGGGTACAGTGCAGTGGCACCATCATGGCTCACTGCAGACTCGACTTCTTGTGCTCCAGCAGTCCTCCCACCTCAGCCTTCTGAGTAACTGGGACTACAGGCATGTGCCACCACATCCAGCTAATATATTTATTTTTGTAGAGACAGAGTCTCACTATGTTGCTCTGGTCTTGAACTCCTGGGCTCAAGTGATCTTTCTGACTTGGCCTCCCAAAGTGCTGGGGTTATGGTCATGAACTACCGTGTGAACAGGACTCACTACCGCTTTGACCTTCTGGACTCAAAGCAGTCCCTCCTGCCTCACCCTCCTGAGTGGCTGGGACTGCAGGCCCTCGCCACAAAGCCCTGTTAATTTTTGTATTTTTTTGAGAAACAGTTTCATCATGTTGCCCAGGCTGGTATCAAACTCCTGGGCTCAAGTGATCTGTGCACCTTGGTCTTCCAAAGTGCCGAGATTAAGATATGAGCCACCACTCCCAGTTGAGATGTACTTGTTTTGATACATCTAATTACAATGAAAAATGCTAGTCTCTTGACAACATTGCTCAGTCAGTCATAAAACCTTGCATTTAAAATGATAATTTCCCTTCCCTAAACAGAGAAAGGAAGGTGTGTTATTCAGAAGGTTGTGTTTTTATAGGCTGATCCTCACCCCTTAATGATTGAGATTTTTAGATAACATGGCAAGTAGGACAATATAAAAAGTATTAGTGTTGTAAAAGTAATAAAAAAGCTTTTCAAAATTAAAATTGATATAGGTAGAGGATATACTTCTTTTGATATTCTCTATAACTGTGTTGGATAGGTTTTTGAAATCAGAGCTGGCAAGCTGAAGACAAATGTTACTGAGCTTGCTTTTTCAAGGGTTTTTGGATTACTAATTATGTAAATTGTACCATTTTGTTACTTAAATGTGATTATGCTGAGTGCATCTGTGCCTACTCAGCAATTGAGATTTTCTTACTAGCTTTTTCCTCCAGTAGCTTTTCTTGGCATTAAAACCTTTTTTTAAAGAATTTCAAATTAGACATGGGGGTCTTGCTGTATTGCCCAGGCTGGACTTGCACTCCTGGGCTCAAGCAGATATCCTACCCCTGCCTTCTCAGTTGTTGGGACTCCAGGCACACACCACTACACCCACCTTTTTTTATGGCATTTAGGATAAACTCAAGAGCAATGCTTCTAATCCAAAGCTCTGCAAAATGGGACTTTTGCCCACTTGGTTTCATCTCCTGCCTTTCTCCCTGAGGCATGACTTTTACACTTGAACTTTCTATTCTTAGATTGAAATTAGTTTGCTTTTCAGTGGTTCTCAACTGTGGCTGCACTTTAGAGACACTTGGGGAACTTTTCAAAAAATACTATTGCCAGGCCTAGCCCCAGAAATTCTGATTTAATTGTCTGGCAAGGGGCCTTGACATATAATATTTTTAAAAACCTTGGATAACTTTGCAGCCTAAGTTGAGAACCACTGATTGGTTTTCCTTACCTCTTGTCACCTTTTCACAGAGGTCTTCTGGACTTTATTATTCTATCCAAAGTCCCCTTTACGTCTTTGCTGTCTCATTTTACTCAGTTGACTTTTTCATTCTTAGTTTTTATTTACTTGTTTATTGTTTTGTTAAAAGTTCCCTGAAGGCAGGGGCATCATCTGTATTTTCATAACATATCCTAACATCTGAAACACCAAAAGCTTGTTTCTGTAGAGAATTGTTTTGCTAAATTATATTTTAGAGAACATACTAACTACTCTAGTAGGCCTAAAAAGGACATTGGTGTTTTTTTGTTGTTTTTGTTGTTGTCGTTTATGTTGTTGTTGTTGATGTTGTTTTTGAGATGGAGTTTTGCTCATTGTCCAGGCTGGCGTGATCTCAGCTTACTGCAGCCTCCACCTCCAAATCAGAGAGGTCTTTAGTGATCAACTAATCTAAAGTAGTTTCACCCTGTCATACTTCTTCATATTGTCCTGTTTGGTTTTATTCATAGCATTTATCACCATCCAAAATACTCTTAGTTACCTGTTATTTAAGTCATCCCACTAGATAGTTGGTCCTTTAAAACAAAATTTTTCTCTTATATGCACTCCAGTCCGTAAAATAGCATACTGTGCCTAGTAGTTGTTCAACAAATATATTTCAAAATACTGATCACTCAATGACTGGCTTATGTGTAATAAATTTTTGTTGTCACATACTCTTGTGCAGATTTTTGTGCTTTGCTGTTTTTGTGTCCATACTAGACTGGCCTAAATTGAAATTGTTTCTTTCCTTTATGCCAGTGCCAGGTATTGGCAGACTTTTTCTGTAAAGTATGAGGTAATTGTTTTGTTTTTGAGACAGGGTCTCTCTCTTGTCGCCCAGGCTGGAAGGCAATTGTGTGACCATGGCTCACTGCAGCTTCAACCTCTTGGGCTCAAGCAATCCTCCTGCCTCAGCCTGCTCAATAACTGGGACCACAATCGCATGGGGACTACAACCACATGCCACCATTCCTAGCTATTTTTTTCCTCTCTCCTTATAGAGATGGGAATCTCACTTTGTTATCCATGGTGGTCTCAAACTTCTGGGTTCAAGTGAACCCCTGCCTCGGCCTTCCAAAGTATTGGGATTACAATGATGAGTCACTGCACCTAGCCTGAGCTAATAGTTTATGGGCTTTGCACATGAAGTCTCTGTTTTATGTTCTTCTTTTTAAAAACAATTCTTTAAAAATGTAAAAACCATTCTTAGCTCCCAGAACATACAAAATGGGTCACAGATCAGATTTGTCCATAGGCCCTAGTTTGCCAGGCTCTGATTTCTTAGGCTCTTAGTTCTTTGTAAACAGCATGGGAATTAATGGTCTTTGTTTGTTTTGTCTTTGTTTTTTGAGAGGGAGTTTCCCTCTTGTTGCCCAGGCTGGAGTGCAGTGGTGTGATCTCAGCTCACCACAACCTTTGCCTCCTAGGTTCAATAGATTCTCCTGCCTCAGTCTCCAGAGTAGCTGAGGTTACGGGCATGCGCCACCACACCTGGCTAATTTTGTGTTTTTAATAGAGACAGAGTTTCTCCATGTTGGTCAGGCTGGTCTCAAACTCCCGACCTCTGGTGATCTGCCTGCCTCGGCCTCCCAAAGTGATGGGATTACAGATGTGAGCCACCGCTTCAGGCCTGATGGTCTCTGTTAAATGACAGTTTCCTCTGTGAAACTGTCTGGCCCAGACACCTTTTTTTTGGATTGGGCAGCTTTTTGACAACATTTATTTTCTTATATTGTTTCTTTTGAAACAAAGTTGGTAATTTTCCTAGAATACCCTTATTTTTCAAGCCTTCTCTTCTGTGTCTTTTCTTTTTTCCCCTTTTGTTTTTTTTTAAAGACAGTGTCTCATTCTCTTGTTCAGGCTGGAGTGCAGCGGTGTGATCATGGCTCACTGCAGGCTCTACCTCGCAGGCTCAAGCTATTCTTCCACCTCAGTCTCTTGAGTAGCCAGGATTACAAGTGTGCACCACCACACCAGCTAACTATCGTACTGTGTTGTGTTGTGTTGTGTTGTGTTGTGTTGTGTTGTGTTGTATTGTATTGTATTGTATTGTATTGTATTGTATTGTATTGTATTGTATAGTATAGTATAGTATATATGTAGAGATAGGGTTTTGCCATGTTGCCCAGGTTGGTCTTGAACTCCTAGGCTCAAACGATCCACCTGCCATAGCCTCCTAAAATGCTAGTATTATAGACATGAGCCACTGTACTTGTCCCCTTTCTTAATTTTAAGCTTTAAAATTAGGGTGATTTCAGCAAGTGATTTTTCCCCACTTCAGCCTTCCAAGTAGCTGAGATTACAGGCATATACCACTGTACTTAATGTTTTGAGATGAGTTGTTTCCTGAGTTAGAGTTTTGCAATTTGGGTTTTGAGTTCTTTTATCCTAGAGAGGCTTGATTTTAGTTTCTAATTTTCTACTTTTCTGGTTTTTGTCTAGCGGTTAGCCTCTTAGTTAGAGAATCTTAAACTGCTTTTTTATCAATTCCAGAAACAAAACACTATTTGTTGATTTCTTACCATGTTCTAAGATTTTCTTTCCTGCCTCAGTGTTAACTCTATTAATGCGTTGTTCTCCGTTATTCCTTATTAGAACTACTGATTTCTCTAGTTTCCTATCTTGCCAGCCTGGTTCCCTTCCTGCCACCTCCCCTTCTCTTGCCATCTGTATTCCATTCATACTAAATTTATAATCTCTAAATCTCTAATATGCCATTTCCATCTCATCTCTTATCCCTCGATCATACTGTTTTCTGTCTTAGTTTGCCCTAATACATCATCAGCAAAAATGTCCTTATGCGCATTTGTGATCTACTTCATGACCTCCTCGTTTTTGTCCCTAGGCAACCACTGATTTGCTTCCTAACCACTATTTGCTTCCTATATACTACTGGCATTTTGTAGAACTTTATATATAGTATGTATGGGAGGCGAGTCTTAGCTTCTTTCATTCAGCATAGTCACTTTGAGGTTTATCCATGTTGTTTACCTGTATCAGTGGTTTGTTGGTTTTTTGTTGCTTGAGTAGTCCGTTGTATGAATATACCACAATTCGGTTATTGAGTCATTTGATGGACACTTGGGCCCTTTCCAGTTTGGGGCTATTAGAAATAAAACGACTATGAATTATAGTACCAATACAGGTCTTCATAAGGACATATGTTTTCATTTCTCTTGGATAAACACTATGAGTAGAATAGAATAGGGATATCATACAATTTACCCTTTTTTTTTTTTTTTTGAGATGGAGTCTCCCTCTGTCACCCAGACTGGAGTCCAGTGGTGTGATCTCGGCTTACTGTAAACTCTGCCTACCAGGTTCCAGTGATTCTCCTGTCTTAGCCTCCCCAGTAGCTGGGATTACAGGCACCTGCCACCATCTAGCTAGTTTTTTTATATTTCTAGTAGAGACGGTCTTGAACTCCTGACCTCAGGTGATCTTCCAAAGTTCGGGGATTACAGGTGTGAGCCACCACACCCAGCCAGATAGTTAATTTTTAAAAGAAACTGCCAAATTGTTTTTCAAAGTGTTTTTTTTCAAATTGTTTTTCAAAGTGATTGTGTTGTTTTCATTTCCAGTTCTTCCATATTCTTGCCAAAACCTGATATAATCATTCTATAATTTTAGCCATTGTATTGGATATATGGAAGTATTTTATTTGGGTTTAAATTTGCATTTCCCAAATACAAATGATGCTGAGTGTATTAGTCTGTTCTCACGCTGCTAATAAGGACATACCCAAGACTGGGTAATTTATAAAGTAAAGAGGTTTATATGGCTGGGGGTGCCTCACAATCATGGCGGAAATCAGGAGCAAAGCCACATCTTACATGACAGCAGGCAGAGAGAGAACTTTTGCAGGTAAACTTCCCTTTATAAAACCATCAGATCTCTTGAGAATTACTCACTATCACAGGAACAGCATGAGAAAGACCTGCTCCCATGATTCAGTTACCTTCCATTGGGTCCCTCCCATGACATGTGGGAATTGTGGGAGCTAAAATTCAAAATGAGATTTGGGTGGGGACACAGCCAAACCATATCACTGAGTATCTTCATATGCTTACTTGCCATTTGTATATTGCTAAGTGTCCCTTCAAATGTTCTGCCTGTTTTTAAAAACTGGGGTGGTCATTTTGAGAGTTTTGTGTATGTTCTTGATAAAAGTTCTTTTTCAGATGTATGATTTGGCAATTTCTTTTTTCCAGACTGTAGCATGTCCTTTAGTTCTCATCTATCTTTCAAAAAGCAAAAGCCCAGTTTATAAATTTCATTTTTTATAGATTGTGCTTTTGGTGTTATATTTAAGAAGTCCTTATCTAACCCAATGTCACAAAGATTTTCTCCTGTGTTTTCTCTGGAAGTTTTATAGTTTTAAGTTTTAAATTTTGTCTATGGTCCATTTTGAGTTGAGTTTCATATATGGTACGAGGTATGAATCAGAGTCAAGTTTTTAATATTATGTACACCTAATTGCTCCAGTATCATTTTTGGGAAGACTGTTCCTTTCCTGCATTTCTTTGCATTTGTCAAAAATCAATTGCTTATCTGTATTTACATTTCTAGACTCTATTCTGCACCATTGATCTATTTGTCTTATTTTTACATCAGGACCACACTGTTTTCGTTGCTGTGCCTTAAGTCTGAAAGCAAGTGGTATTAACCTTCCAATTTTATTTTTTTCAAAGCTGGCTGTGGTGGTGGCAGGGGCAGAGGTGGTGATGCTATTCTAGAGCCAGGCCATTTCTTTATAAATTTTAGAATCAGCTTGATGACTTTTGTCCTCCAATAAATTTCTTTTGAGCTTTTGTTTGGTATTGCTTTGAATCTGTAGATAAATTTGAAAATAATTGACATCGTAATATTGGTCTTGTGATCCATGAACATGGCATATGTTCCTATGCCATGTTTATCTAGCTTTTTAAATAATGTTTTGTAGTGTTCAATGTGTGGATCCTGCATATCTTTTGTGAGATATATCCCTAAGTATTTCATTTTTTATTGCTGTTACAGGTGGCACTATATGTAATTTCTGTTTCCGATTGTTTAGTGCTGTATAGAAATACAATTGAATTTTATGTATTGATTTTACATGCTCTTGCTAAACTCCCATCTAGTAGATTTTTTAAGATATCATCAGTTTTTCTACACATGTGATCATATAATGCTAACTATTACAGACTATTTTACTTCATCCCTTCCAGTCTGATTTTTTTGTTTGTTTCTTATTTTGCTGGTTGGAACTTTTAGTATAGTGCTGAACAGAAGTATTAATAGATAGTGGATATCCTTGCCTCATTTCTCTTCATTGAAGGGAATAGAAGGGCAAGCATATTCAAACTTTTAACTGTTCCCTTCTATTCCTATTTATTGTGGGGTTTTTTGTTTTTTAAATCAGGAATGGGCTGGTTTTTGTCAGATGCATTTTCTGCATCCACGTGTACTGCATAATGATGTTTCAGTCAACAATGGGCCACATATATGGCAGTGGCCTCATAAGATTATAATACCATATTTTTACTGTACTCTTGCTATGTTTATACATGTTTAGATACACAAATACTTCACCTTTTGTTACAGTTGCCTATGGTGTTCAGTGCAGTAACATGCTGTGCAGGTTTAAAGCCTAGGAGCGATAGCCTAGGTGTTCGGTAGGCTGCACTATCTACAATTTTAGATACACACTGTGTGTTCATACAGTGGTGAAATCACCTCTCAGCATGTATCCTCTTGTTAACCGATGCATGATCATATTGAGATAATCATAATATTTACATTTGTTGTTAATATGATGAATTACATTGAATTTGTTTGATTGTTAAACCAAGGTTGTTTTTCCAAGATAAAAAGATTTAAATAATTTTTTAAAATCTTACATATTACACACTTAGTTCCATTTCTAACTATTCATTCTTTTGTGTAGATCCAGAAATCAATCTGGTGCCATTTTTCTTCTGTTTAAGAGACTTCTTTGAACATTTCTTGTACTGCAGATCTGCTAGTGATAAATTCTTTCAACTAACATGTCTAATCAAAGTTTTATTTTCATTTATTTATTTATTTGTTTTGAAACAGTCTCTCACTTTGTTGCCCAGGATGGAGTGCAGTGGCACAATATTGGCTCGCTGCTGCCTCCATCTCCCGGGTTCAAGCCATTCTCCTGCCTCAGCCTCCCAAGTAGCTGGGATTACAGGCCTTTGCCACCACGCCTGGCTAGTTTTTGTATTTGTATTTATTTATTTTAGTAGAGCCAGGGTTTCACCATGTTGGCCAGGCTAGTCTCAAACACCTGACCTCAAGTGAGCTGCCCGCCTCGGCCTCCCAAAGTGCTGGGATTACAGGTGTGAGCCACTGTGCCCAGACAATTTTGTCTTTATTTTTGAAAGATACTTTTGCTGCTTGTAGAATTCTGTTTTTATTTTTTCTTTCAGTACTGTAATTGTGTAGTTCTACCGCTTACAGCATTTCCGATGAGGATTCTGCTGTTGACTCTGTTTCTCTATGTGTAAAGTAACTATTTTCTCTTGTTACTTTTAAGATTTTTCTCTTTATCATTGGTTTTGAATACTTTGATTATGATGGGCTTTGGTGTTTCTTAGACTTGTGCTTTATTGAGTCTTTTGGATCTGGGTTTGCAGTTTTCATCAAATTTGTGCCATTTTGGCCATTCTTTTTTCAGTTTCATCAAGCCCCTCTATGTGTAACACTAATTACACATAGATTAGGCTGTTTGAAGTTGTCTTGAGGTTCACTTACACTCTGTTCTTTTTTTTTTAAGCTTTATTCACTTTATCTGTCACATTGAATAGTTTCTAATGATGGCTTCAAATTCACTATTTTTTCCTTTGTGTGTGTGTGTGTGTGTGTGTGTGTGTGTGTGTGTGTATGTGTGTGTTTAATTTGGAAAGGAAGTTTTCTTTTTCGTAAAGGGTTGCAGCCTGTAGTATTCTTCCCTTTGACAACATCTAAAATGCTGGTAATACCAATTGGTGTATTTTTTTCTCTATATATTTTGATGTTTTGATGTCTTGTCTATATGTATTCTATCTTTAGCTTGTTGTATGTGTAGAATACAGTTATAAAGTAGCTGTTTTTTAGACAAGGTAGCATGAGAAAAATAACTTTGAACATTCTTGTTCCCTAATTCTAACATCAGTGGTCAAGACTGGATTGGTTTCACTTGTTTGATCCCCCGCCCCCCTTGATTCGGGGATTCAGTTGAGAGACTGGGAAGCCGTTTGAGCTTTTCAGGTGTAGCTTTAAGATTCGTTAGACAAGCCAGGCATGGTGGACATGCCTGTAATCCCACCTACTGGGAAGACTGAGGGGGTCACATGAGACCAGTTTGGGCAACATAGTGAGACCCCATCTCATTCATTTAACATCACAAGAAGAAAAGAGTTGTTAGACAAGATAAGAGCAGTATTTACATTAGGGTAATTTTCACCCACTGCTGGAGGCAACGGTTTGCCTATTACCCAGGCTGGGTGCAGTGGCTCATGTCTGTAATCTCAGCACTTCGGGAGGCCAAGGCAGGTAGATCATCTGAAGTCAGGAGTTCAAGAGCACCCTGACCAACATGGTGAAACTCTGTCTCTATTCAAAATGCAAAAATTAACCGGGCGTGGTGGGGGATGCCTGTGGTTCTATATACTTGGGAGGCAGAAGCGGGAGGCAGAGGTTGCAGTGAACTGAGATCGCACCACTGTACTTAAGCCTGGGCAACAGAGAGGGATTCCAAAAAAAAAAAAAAAAAGATTTTACCTAATGCCTGGTAAAGCATGTCATGTCAGCTTTTTAGTTTTACTTGTCAAACAGGTACTATTCCCAACCCTTTGTGAACTTTAGGTACTGTTCCCCTCTGATCCTCTTAGGTCTTTCTTTGCTGACTGGTTAACAGTATTCTTCCAATCTGTGAATGTGAGCTGTCTTTTCATTTATTTGTGTCTTCAATTTCTTGTATCAATATTTTAGTTTTCAGTGTACAGGTATTTTGCTTCCTTGGTTAGATTTACTCCTAAGTACTTTATTCTTTTTGATGCTCTGGTAAATGGGATAATTTTCTTGATTTCCTTTTCAGCTAGGTTGTTATTGGTGAAAAGAAATGCAACTGATTTTTATATGTTGATTTTATATCCTGTTGCTTTACTGAGTTCATTTATTAGTTTCAACAGTTTTTGTGAAAGGATGTTAAACTTTGTCACATGGTTTTCTGCATTTATTGAAATGATCATTTGGTTATTTTCATTCTGTTAAATTGTGGTATATCACATTGATTTACATATGAATCTTGCATTCTAGGGATAAATCAAATTTGGTCATGGTATATAATTGGTTTGTTGTGTTACTGAGAAGGATTGGTATTGTCTTGATTTTAAATAGGGAAATTAACGTTCATTTGATGATTATTTCAAGCTTGAGTGTTCTGTGATGGCTAGAGATAAATCAGATATTCTGTAACCCTGTGGGTAAATTGTGTATTATTACATTATTTTCCTTTATAAGAATATGGAGAAGCTGAACATGACATCTTATTTTTATTTTTGTTTAGTTTAACATTGGACATTTTAATACACTTGCTTACTAGTATTTCTCTTTTTTTGACACAGAGTCTTGCTCTGTTGCTGGGGCTGGAGTGCAATGGCACTATCTCGACTCACTGCATCCTCCACCTCCTGGGTTCAAGCCTCAGCCTCCTGAGTAGCTGGGACTACAGGCACACACTACCACACCTGGCTAATTTTTGTATATTTAGTAGAGACGGGGTTTCACCTTGTTGGCCAGGATGGTCTCCGTCTCCTGACCTCGTGATCCACCCACCTCAGAATCTCAAAGTGCTGGGATTACAGGTGTGAGCCACCGCGCCTGGCTGATTACTCGTATTTCCCTAGTGAATTGTCTTGTCATAGCTTTACTCTTTGGGTTTCTTCAATTTGTTGAGTTGTTACAACATATTTACATTTTCTCAAGTGTTGATTATTTTCTCCATCAACCATCAATTTAATTTTTTAACCATCATTTTTCTCTTTACACTGGACAGAATGTTTAGTAGGCTTGCTTCTTAAAGTTTTGCTATGAAATTGATACCTCTGTTCTAGTTAAAGGCAAACCTTCATTTGAAACAAAGAAATGTAAATAGGCAGTGTGGGGATACATTCTTCAGGTGTACTGAGCTGAAGCTAATCAGTTAGTAGTTAAAGCCAAAGGAGCTAATGAGTTTTCCTACACAAGAATTTAGATAAGAAGGAAAGGGGGGATAGGGTGAAGAGCATGAGAGGAAAGATTGACCTTAAATGGAACGAGAAGAAAGATAAACTTTCTGTATTGCAGTGAATCTCAAACTGCTTTTAATTAGAATCACCTGAAGAATTTTTTTAAGTTGATGCCCAGTTTCTCCCTTCCCCCAGATTTGTATACAGCAAGAGTTGAGAATCACTGCTTAGAATATGTCTGCTTATAATAAGTCAGCAGGTCTTAACAGTATTGTAAGTCTTAGGATCAATCTGGAGGACTTGCTATAAAGAGTACTGGGCCCCCTCCTCAGAGTTTGATTCAGTAGGTCTGAGTTGGGACCTGAGAATTTTCATTTTTATCATGTTTCAAGAGAAACACAGTTTCTCTAGAACCAAGTCTCAGAAACATGGTTTGTTTTTCTTTCTTTCTTTCTTTCTTTTTCTTTCTTTCTTTCTTTCTCTTTCTTTCTTTTTTTTGAGATGGAATCTCCGTCTGTCATTCAGGCTGGAGTCCAGTGGCATGATCTCAGCTTACTGAAACCTCCAGGCACGATCTCGGCTCACTGCAACCTCCACCTCCTGGATTCAAGTGATTCTCCTGCCTCAGCCTTCCAAGTAGCTGGGATTACAGGCACCTGCCACCATGCCCGGCTAATTTTTGTATTTTTAGTAGAGGTGGGGTTTCACCATTTTGGCCAGGCTGGTCTTGAACTTCTGACCTAGGTAATCTGCCTGCCTTGGCCTCCCAAAGTGCTGGGATTTTATAGTCTTGAGCCATCACGCCTGTCTAGAAACATGATTCTGAGAACTGCAGTAGCAGTAAGTGTAGGAAGGAAAGTTTGGATGTTAGATACAGGTTGGTTTGGAGATTTGCTTCTAGGAAGTTTAAGGAGTTCTTTTCTCACGACGTTGCTTTCTCTCTAATGGACAGAAAGGGTCTCCACCAAGAGTGTTTCTTGAGTAGTAATGGTGTTCAGAAAAGTCTAAGATTTGAGGATCCTTAGTTTGTTAAATGACTTAGCAAGTTGACTGTTTTTCTTGATACATCAGTTCTTTTTTTTTTTCACCTGATGAAAAAGCTCTTTGAATCTTAATTTTGTCAGGTAGTGAATATTTACTGTCCTCTTTTGTAACTGTAGATGAATATTCTTTCTGTATCTTTTTACATGTTACTGGTAAATTTGGTAGCACGTTGTCTTTTCACACTATCATCATTAGCGCTCTTAGACTATAATTAATTGTATACATTCTTCTACATATAGTAGCAAATTGTATTCGTCTAGTCCTTTTGGTTGCAGGTCAGTCTTTTTCCAGGTTGTTGGTTGTCTCAAGGAAAGATGGTTTATTGTAAATATTGCAAATATATACATTGAAAGTGAAATGGTTATCTACACTGTTAAGTGGGAGGAGGCAGCACAGTGTAGTGGATTGAACCAGACACCCTAGTTTCAAATTCAATCTAATTTAGTTATTATGTTAAAAATCAAGATAGTAGCTACATTGTAAAGTTACTAGACTGAAATGAGATAATAGGTGTGAGAGTGCTTGATAAATTTTATAAAACTATACAAACATTGGGTGGCATTTTATATGCACATAAAATGCCATTTCTGCTGATTCTGTAGTTGACAAATACAAAACTAATGTATGAAATGAACTTTATAAAAGTAAAGTGGGTATATAGGCTTTACTTTGATGCTTTTTACGTGGTGTACCTATTTTATACTATCTTCAGCTTCTGTGTTTCAGTTCTTAATGTTTTTAGCTACTGATGGTTTCTATGGTAGAATTAGCTATCTTCTACCCCACTGCTACACTAACCCCTCAAAAACAAAAACAGTCCTGTGTACATAACTTCTTTAAATTGAAGAGAAATAGTATGAGACTTAATTTGTCTTTTTCTCCTATTTATGAATAGACTAACTTTAGGTTACAGTGCATCACCAAGATTAGGATACATTAGTTCTAAAGGTGAGAATTCTCTTTGTATTTGAATGCTTATGAAAATGTTATCTATTTCTAACAACTTCTCATATGTAAGCAGACTTCATATATATACTTTGAAAAATGCATACTATTTTTTGAATATTTAGTCCATAGCCATGAAATAGGTTATTTTTATATACCTTGTGTTTATGAGGAGATGTTTTACCTTTCACAAAATGAAGAGGACATAGAATGTTGTTTCTGTTCTATGCCGTTAAATTAATAGAGCATTGTTAGGCACATATTGCCTAATGATACAGGTATATAATTTGTAAAGGAATGAAGATGTCCTCCTGTCATTTGGATTTCATGTGCATAGGTTGATGTCAACCATTTCAAGCATCTTAAATTGGATAATATATCTTTTTAAAATAGTCTCAATAGATTCACTGTATTTGAACTATTCGCGTCAGCATGGAATTATAACCCTTATTCTCTATGACAGAGTTAAGCAGTTATAAACTACATGTAGCTGATACATTTCACAAGTGCATGAGCTTATTATGATCAATTTTGTTGTGTATTGGTTATTGGAATTTGACAGTATTAAAACGTTCTATGAAATTATCATTGATATGGGAAGTTTTATTTTTCAGAATTACTGTGAACATTTGAATTTACTGAATTTTTTAATCCTTATTTTTCTTTCTTATGTGCATCTTACAGACTGGGGTTTTAAGGGGTGTGGCAGGAGGTTTTGGACTCGATGAGTTTCCACCGAAATGTCGGAGAAGTCAGGCCAGAGCACAAAAGCAAAGGATGGGAAAAAGTATGCAACACTCAGTTTATTTAATACTTACAAGGGGAAATCGTTAGAAACGCAGAAAACCACAGGTGAGTAAAATCAAGTGACACTTAATGTTTTTCATGGTTTGTTTTGTGACTATAAGTGATCTACCTGCTGCTGTGGGAAGCTAGGATGTACCCAAGTTAATACAACCATATTTACATTTGCCTTTTTATGCATGCATACATTTTTCAGAGGATATGTGTTAAACATCTTATAATTGAAAATTTATACTTCCATAGAGCCCTTTAAAAATATTTTTGTTGGCTGGGTGTGGTGGCCAAGGCAGGCGGATCGTGAAGTCAGGAGTTCGGGGTCAGCCTCACAAACTAAAATACAAAATACTAAAAATACTACTAAAAATATAAAAATTAGTCGGATGTGGTGGCAGCACCTGTAATCCCAGCTACTCAGGAGGCTGAGGCAGGATAATTTCTTGAACCTGGAAGGCGGAGGTTGCAGTGATCCGAGATCATGCCACTGTACTCCAGCCTGGGCAAGAGCAAGACTCAATCAGTCAATCAATCAATCAATCTTTTTGTTTTTCTCTGTTGTCAGCAGGAAAAATGTAGAAACTGTATGGCTCTAAAGGGGAAACTCAGTCAATGAGATTGATAAGCATAGAGCTTACATATTAGTCAGAATTTAGTGTCTTTTTAGTTAAGAGACTAGAGGAAGTCCTATGTTTCGTGTATGTGTGTGTTTACTTAGATACTGTGACCTAGTGAAAACTGAAAGCCCTGTATGGCATATTAACAGTACTCTTTATGAACATAAAGTCAATATATTTATTCTCTAACATTCTAAGTTTTGAATTTGAAGTAGATTCTCTGAAAAAATATCAGCATTATCAGTGTTTTCTGTAGTGTGTTGAATTGCATTGTTAGAATTTTTAAGAAATCTGTTAAATCCTGTTAAATTGCTTGATTTCTACATTGAATTGTTTTGCAGGTGTATAGCTTAGTTTAAAAATTCTTAAAATACGGGATTGAAAATCATTCAGGGATTCCATTAATTCTTAGTGTTTTTCTATATTGTTTGAGGAATAAAATGGGTAATAAAATAGATGTTCTAAGAAAGTTGATGTTATTGATCTTTAGTTGCAGCTCGACATGGATTACAGAGTCTTGGAAAAGTTGGTATTTCACGGCGTATGCCTCCACCTGCTAACCTCCCAAGTCTTAAAGCAGAAAACAAAGGCAATGATCCCAATGTGAACATTGTACCTAAAGATGGTACAGGGTGGGCATCAAAACAAGAGCAACATGAAGAAGAAAAGTGAGTCAGACTGTTAAAGAATAGAGCTCTTTCCCTTTCTTTGTAGGGAACTTCGGTTTGAGTACTTGCTATTTGTGAAGTGTTAGGCTATCTATATTACATATTTTACACTCTTTAAAGTCTTTTGGCTATCTAGTAACTTTTGGTTAATTTTCCCTATTGAAAGTATTTCTGTTTGTCAAGGTAGAACAGATGACAAAATTGCTAATCATAACCTTGCTTATGTCATAGGCTTTATTAGGCTCCCTCCTCTCTTACCACCACTGCCTCAGGTTTTCCCTTTCCAGTATGATTAAGAGTTGACTCTGATACCTAAATTCCATGATGCTAAGAATGTCTGTCTGCCACTTTACTGTGTATCTCTAGCATTGAAACTGCCTGATGTTTCATAGGTGCTTAAGTAATAATTTGTATATACTCTAATAGGAAAGCTAGGATGATTAATAGTGTCCATCTTAGCCATCATTCTTTCAACAACTATTTAGACTTTGGTGTGTCAAAAGATTTTGCCAGGCTTTTAGCTAATTGAATGACCAAGCCTAAATAGTGGTAATTTTAAAAAATAAGACAAGCCATTCTATATTTGCTTGCCTATTTGTTATTAAAATTCTATACTTCTGCCTGGGGAGCTTTATATAGTAAATTTGACTACTTGTGTAGAAATTTATCAAATACTTACGCTTGTTAGTTGTAAAATTATTTTATAGTAATGAGTCAGTTATAGGTATGAGTGTACCAGAAATATATTGCATGTAGTGAGCCTCTTAACTACTTTTTTATTTTTAAGTATTACCTCATTACAAGGATTTAATAAAAGTACACACCCTTTCAAAATACCTTTTACTCATGTGAATGCACTAGGCAGGTTGCTGTTACCTCTTTGAATAACAGTAATAGGTACAGTGGTGAACCGGTTGACTGCCAAGTGGAGAGTTTGCTTAGCTTTAGCTCTCAGCTAATTTCACCAGTCCAGACTATATGTATGTTTATACAGCTATTTCTAGTTATAAGTGTTGTCTTCTTCAAAAC
Source organism: Plecturocebus donacophilus (assembly GCA_004027715.1). NCBI lineage: Eukaryota > Metazoa > Chordata > Mammalia > Primates > Pitheciidae > Plecturocebus > Plecturocebus donacophilus. The sequence continues at coordinate 21,392 of PVKP010029487.1, forward strand.
AGATATTTGGTAACTATGCTTAATTAAAAATGTCTGTGTTTTGTTTTTGCCTTTTTTTTTTTAAAGATGGATTCTCACTCTGTTGCCCAAACTGGAGTGCAATGGCATGATCTTGGCTCCCTGTAACCTCTGCTTCCTGGGTCCAGGTGATTCTCGTGTCTCAGCCTCCCAAGTAGCTGGGACTACAGACACATACTGCCATGCCTGGCTAATTTTTTGTATTTTTAGTAGAGACAAGGTTTCACGTGTTAGCCAGGAGGGTCTTGAAATCCTGACTTTGTTGATCCGCTGGCCTCAGCCTCCCAAAGTGCTGGGATTACAGGTGTGAGCCACCGCACCTGGCTTTTTTTGTTTTTTTTTTGGTAGAAACTGGGTTTTGCCATGTTGGCCAGGCTGGTCTCGATCTCCTGACCTCAAGTAATCTGCCCGCCTTGGCCTCCCAAAGTGCTGGGATTACAGGAATGAGCCACTACGCCCAGCCTTTTTATTTATTTATTTATTTTATTTTATTTTATTTTATTTTTCCTGCAGAGTGCTGACCCCCCCCCTTTTTTTTTTGACAAATAGAAAACAGGCAAAACTCATCTCATTGAGTTATTCAAATGTAGTGATTAAAGGGGACAAAAATAACTATAATTCATTTAAAGAAATGTTTCAGAGGGAAAACATTTATCGGGGATTTACCAGTAAATTAACATATAGCCAAAATAACTTATACACAGACTTACCTTAAATATAATGTTGATTTTACTTAAAATACAGTGTGTGAAATAATGGATTCATATTTTTTTTAAGAACACCAGAAGTGCCACCAGCACAGCCAAAACCTGGGGTTTCTGGGGCAGCTCCCCCAGAAGTAGCCCCGGTTCCCAAATCATGGGCCAGTAACAAGCAAGGTGGGCAAGGAGATGGTAAGTAGACATTAGCTGGGGAAACTTCTTAGGCTTGATAGTTACTGAACAGCCATGCAGGAGATCAGGGGTGAACTGTGTTTTGGTAGAGCCAGAAAGCATTGTTAAAGGATATACTTAAGGCTCTTAAAAGGTTTTTTGTTTTTTTTAAATCTCGTGGGCTAGCTAGATTCCAGCATCAAGAGCCATATATGAGTCAATGGTAGTGGTTAAGAAAGGGAGTCTTTAAGATACACTCTGCCCCACATTATTTTATCTTTACCTCTACATGTCCAAACAAAGCTTATACCTTCAAAGTATCCACCCATTGGATAGGTTATTAGAAACCATACTCATTTTCATCTGTGTCCCCCAGTCTCTGCTGTTTCAAACATGTTGCCACGATTTCCTGAGAGGAGAAGAGCTAGAAAGTAGCCATAAAGCACCATTGCTGTAACACTCCCCCTTCCCCCAAGGAATGATGAAATCCCCAGCAGAATTTAGTTTTCCCACTTTCAAAACAGTAACTGTCTATAAAATATTCTGTGGAAGAACCAATCTTGGCCCTCAAGCTAATAAAACTAGCTCTTAATCTATAGAAGTATAAAAAATAGGTAGATAGGAAGATGGGTGAATAGTGAGGTGCAATCATCTCAGCTGTAAATTAAATCAGAATAAAGCAAATGAAAGCAGTAAATTAAATGAAGGTATTTTAGCATCATCTTGATCTTAGGGTCTATTCATAAAACACTATTTCAATAATATGATTTGAACGAATTCTGAGAATTTTTAGCAAAGGAATTTGACTTGTATTGAAAAATGTAAGGAGTCATAATGAAAGAGAAACAAGGGAAACTCCTCACTTGCGTGATCATCTGAAATGAGTCATTTCAAATGGTACTGGAAGATTACTTTTTTAGACTACTTTTATCTCCTCATGGCTGATCATTAACTTTTCGAAGGAGTCTAGGTGAATTTTAAAGTTTGATAGATAAGAACAGTCATCAGTGAAATGTGGAATAATTTATGAGAAAGGAGCAAAGAGCTCTATCCTGGGAGGATGGTTTGCATTATCTTCAGTATAAAAGTTACCTTTAATGTTTTTTTTTTTAATTCTGTAGGAATCCAAGTGAATAGTCAGTTTCAGCAAGAGTTTCCCAGCCTGCAGGCAGCTGGGGATCAGGAAAAAAAAGAAAAGGAAACAAATGATGAGAACTATGGACCTGGACCCAGTTTACGCCCACCAAGTAAGAGTACTTTCTCTTTATGCAAAATGAGATCATATTTGTATACTATCTTATGATATAACCTCTTGCTTGCTGTTGTATATATGACTTGCCTAGTTTGAAAAGGCATATTTACTACTATAGTCATTTGCTACTCAGGTGTGATTTTTGCACTGACAGTGTCACTATAACTTGAGAACATGTTAGAAATATGTAATCTTGGGCCTTGCATCTGACTTACTAAATCAAAATCTGCATTTTAACAAGATGTCCACGTGACTTACATGCATACTAATATTGGGACTTATTTATAATAGTAAGTTTTTGAGCAGACTTCCCTACCATGTAACTGTTTATTTACTTCTGAATTAACATTTGGTGATTCCTCACTTTCTGATCTCAAATGGAGGAAACAAATAATTTTGGATAATGAGGGAGTACTTTATGTATATTACAAAGCAAGAACTAAAAATAGAAATATAAAATATTTTAGGGGTTTTTAAATGTCTTATTAATTGTTATGGCTTCATAGTGTCATTACCAAGTACCTTAAAGGATCTTTTTTTTTTTCTTTTTTGCGACGGAGTCTCACTCTGTTGCCCAGGCTGGAGTGCAGTGGCGTTGATCTCAGCTGACTGCAACCTCCACCTGCCAAGTTCAAGTGATTCTCCTGCTTCAGCCTCCTGAGTAGCTGGGACTACAGGTGCACGCCACCATCCTGCTAATTTTTTGTATTTTTAATAGAGATGGGGTTTCATCATGCTGGCCAGACTGGTCTCGAACTCCTGACCTCGTGATCCGCCTGCCTCGGCCTCCCAAAGTGCTGGTGTTACAGGCATGAGCCACCTTGCCTGACCCAAAGATCTTGTTTACATGGGGAGGTTCTTCTATGACAGTAGTGTTTACAGATTCCATATTTCTAATAACCTGATACATTTCACATTTTTTGGCTCATTTCTTGTCAGATCTAAATAAATCTAATTTTTTTTTTTATTTTTCAAGTAGCATAATGAGGTTGGTGAGTTCATATTAGAAATAGGTGTGCCAGCTCCACTGTTTTGTTGTTTATTTGAATTTTTACCAGTTATCTATTGCTGCATAACAAATTTAGCAATGTAAAGCAACAAACTGAGCTATACTTATGATATCCTACTGTATCTGAAGGCCAGGATCAGCTTAGCTGGAGGTTTTGGCTAAGGACTCTCTCAAGGCTGCAACGAAGCTGTTTGAAGCTGACTTGACTGGGGCTATACTTCCAAACTGACTGGCGTAGCTATTGGCTCTTTACTTTCATGGCCTCTTAGTGGTGCTGCTTATGACATAGCTTCCACAGAATAAATGATGAGAGACAGACACCCTCCATCCAAGACAGAAGCCTACAGTCTTATAACTTAATCTCAAAAGGGACATGCTAGCACTTCTGCCATTTTCTACAGATTACACAGACCAACCCCGGTACATCGTGAGAAGGGACTACACAAGGTATAGATACCAGAAGATAGAGATCATTTGGGCTATGTAGGAGACTGGTTACCATGCAGTATTTCTTAGCAAAACCACCTACCTATTTTATTTGGTTAAGTGTAGTTGTACAAGATAATGTCACTCAGTCTCTTCACTTGGTGGCATCTGTAACTAGCAGCGATAGACTGAAAACAGACAAATGAGAATATCACTGTCAACTCTTCCAGATTGTAGAACTCCCACCTTCCTTTCCTCACGAAACCTCAGGTGTGTCACTCTGAAACATGGCCGTCTGATACATGGAGAACAGTGATTTTAATCTCTGTATCAAATAGTGATAAAACTTCATAGAGAAGTTCTAATATTTTCTTCTCCCACCTTAGTATTTGCTTGTGGTGGCACCCTCTGAGGTACATCCTCTCTACTTTGGAAGCCGCTACTACCCAAACACCTTGAAAGCATTAGTAGGGCCTAGATTAGACTTTTCCTGCTCTTTCACTCGCTTACTTGCTTTCATTTTCCTGAAATTTGTCTGGTTTGGTTTTACTTTGTTCCATTTTCAGATTTTTGCCTTTTTCCTTTTTTCTCTCCCTTCATACTAGATGTTGCTTGTTGGAGAGATGGTGGTAAGGCTGCTGGCTCACCCTCGTCATCTGATCAAGATGAAAAGCTCCCTGGCCAGGATGAAAACACAGCTGGAGCATCAGAGCAAAATGATATCCTCAGAGTGGTGGAAAAGAGGATAGCTTGTGGCCCTCCACAGGCTAAACTGAATGGACAGCAGGCTGCCCTCGCTTCCCAGTATAGAGCTCTGATGCCTCCTTATGTGAGTGTTGTTAAATGAACAAGCAGTCAAACGAGGTTTTTGATCTGGAGTCCAAGGAGCGAATTGATATAGGGAAAAGTTCAGGTCTTTATTTTCATTAACATCTAACTAAAAATTAGTATTTTCTTTTATCATATTGTGAGAAGGGACTACATGTGGTGTAAATACCAGAAGGTAGAGATCATTTGGACTATCCAGGAGACTGGTTACCACACAGTGTTTCTTAGCAAAACCACCTAACTGTTTTATTTGGTTAAGTGTAGTTGTACCAGATAGGAAACAAATCACAGGAATATCAGCAGTGTCCTTATTATTAACAGGGATTTTAGATATTTTCACATCACATTACATACTTAAATAATTATTAGACTCATAGATAATGACTTAATAAAGAAGCACATAGATTACCATATCACAGATTTATTTTGTAAATACAGAGAAGAAAAATCACACTAAAATTCTATTTCTTCTTTGAATTATTTCTGTATTTTACGTTATGCATTTAAAATGTTTTCCTGAGAGGAGGTCCATAGGATTCATCAGACTGCCAAAGGGGTGGTTCATGGAAGAAAAAAGATAAAGAATACTTAGTGTCGTTCCAAAGATTTTATTTGTGTACTTTTAATATTTTTTTGAACTTTTTTTTTTTTTTTTTTGAGATGGAGTCTTACTCTGTCACCAGGCTGTAGTGCAGTGGCACAATCTCGGCTCACTGCAACCTCCCCCTCCTGGGTTCAAGGGATTCCCCTGCCTTAGCCTCCCTAGTAGCTGGATTACAGGCATGTGCCACCACACCTGGCTAATTTTTTGTATTTTAGTAGAGATGGAATTTCATGTTGGCCAGGATGGTCTCCATCTCCTGACCTTGTGATCTGCCCACCTCGGCCTCCCAAAGTGCTAGGATTACAGGCGTGAGCCACCACACCTGGCTTTTTTTTTTTTTTGGCAGGAGGGGAGGACGGGAGGAGACAAAGTCTTGCTCTGTCACCCAGGCTGGAGTGCAGTGGCACAATTTCAGCTCACTGCAACCTCTACCTCCTGGGTTCAAGCAATTCTTGTGCCTCAGACTCCTACAGGCATGTGCCACCACGCCTGGCTATTTCTTTTTTTTAGTTTTTAGTAGAGATGGGGTTTTGCCATGTTGTCAAGGCTGGTCTTGAACTCCTGGTCTCAGGTAGTCCACCCACCCTGGCCTCTCAGAGTGTTGAGATTACAGACAGCCACCTTACCTGGTCTTTAAACTTTTTTTTAATGGAAAATTTTAAACGTCTACAAAAATGAAGATGACCATGCAGTGAATCCACCTCTTTTCCTACCACTTTTTTTTTTTGGAGACAGAGTCTTACTCTGTCACCCAGGCTGGAGTACAGTGGCATGATCTTGGCTCACTGCAACCTCTGCCTCCTAGGTTAAAGCAAATCTCCTGCCTCAGCCTCCTGAGTAGCTGGGATTATAGCCACCCAGCACCACACCTGGCTAATTTTTGTATTTTTAGTAGAGATAGGGTTTCACCATGTTGGCCAGGCTGGTCTTGAACTCCTATCAGGTGATCCACCTGACTCACCCTACTGAAGTGCTGGGATTACAGGCGTGAGTCACCATGTCCCATCTTTTTCTACCGCTTTGGATTACTAAAGCAAATCGAAGATAGTTCATCAGTAAATATTTTAAGTTGTGTTTTAAAAGATAAAGACTTGGGGAGAAAGTTTGCAATGCTGTTATCACATCAACTAATTCCTTGATATTCTCAAATATTATGTCAGTATTCCAGTAATTGTCTTATAATTAGGATCCAGGCAACATCCATTCCTTGAGATTGGTTCATATTTCTCTTACAAATCTTGTTACCTATAGATATCTCCATCTCTGTTTCCTTTGGAGCTTGTCTGTTATAATTTAACCTGTGATGTTCCTCAGATTTTGGATTTTGTCGGATTTTATCTTTGTAGTTCCATTTAATATATACTCTGACACCCGCCCCTTCCCCCACTCCCCACCGACATTTTCTAAATTATTAGTTAGATTTGATGTCCTCATTCTTTGTTTACTTTCAGCCCAATGTAAACTTGTAAAGCAAGTCACATTTGCCTGGATAAATAAATTTAGTTTTCCAGAAGACTCATTATTCTCATAGGAAACAAAAATCTAGGTCATATTTATTTAGTTTGTGATTGAACTCCTAATATTCAAATCCTAAATATCCATCATACTTTCTATTTCTTCATACTGTTACTTTTGTTTAAAAGTATAGAATGCTTCATGAATTTGCAGGTCATTTTTGTGCGGGGCCTATGCTAATCTTCTCTATTACAATTTTGCTGCTGAAGTGAGCACATAAATTACTATTTTTTCATCATTCTAGGCTGACAGAGGGAAATGAATGATTAAATACAATTACCTGTTGCATGTTTTTCAGTCTGACACCCAGGCTGGAGTGCAGTGGCACCATTTCAGCTCACTGTAGCCTCTACCTCCCAGGTTCAAGTGATTCTCCCACCTCAGCCTTCCAGGTAGCTGGGATTATAGGCGTGTGCCACCACACCCAACTAATTTTTGTATTTTTAGTAAAGATGGGGTTTCACCATGTTGGCTGGGCTAGTCTCGATCTCCTGACCTCAGATGATCCACCTGCCTCAGCTTCCCAGTGTGCTGGGATTACAGATGTCAGCCACTGTGCCTGGCCATTAAATGTTTTCCTAAAAGAAGTTTGGGAGTATGCTGACCTGCCCTTGAAAAATGATTCATACCCAATTACTTTTTTTCTAATCACTTTCAAATTGTGCTTCCAAAGACCCCTGAACTTTCAGGTGAAAGGGTAGGATAGGAAAGAGGGAAGACCAAGTGGGCATTATTCCCACTTTGATCAGTGATTATATTTGAATAAAATGTTCCACTGATTAACAAAAACATTTAAATATCACTACACTGAAAATTTAGAGTTTGTTTCTAAAGTGAATTTTGTGGCAAATTCTTAAATTTTAAGCATTTAAGACCACATGAAATTATGCCTGAATGATCAGATGAAGGATTTAATGCATCTTTATGAACATATGCCTGTAAGTATGTTTATTAACTGGTATACAAGAGTGATGCAACTGAAAATTCTCCAGCATATCCCCCAAA